>JBBPKV010000299.1:0-16477 GCA_038089455.1 Tylopilus cf. leucomycelinus
CAAGTCTTTATAGTCTGGGCATTTTCCCAGGACTGTGTATAAACATGTGGCCCTGTCAAAGGATGACACAAGGTCAAGTCAATGAGCCATATGTACCTGTCAACGAATATTCCAAGTCTAAATGAAATGCTGTCCCATCTGTGACTGATGTAACTGAGACAGAAGGTAACTTATGACTTATTGGAAGTGACAGATGATGACGAGAATAAGAAAATAAAAGATCATGTCTGGACTCGGACTACGAACAAGACTGAAAAGTGGACTGTCAATTGGACTCAGACTGATGAAATATACACGGATAGAAATGGACCGACATCAGACCGACATGAGACATGATGGACATCTTGAACAGAAGGGACGATACCTGTATGAGAACCTGAACTGACATGAGAAACCGGTCTGTAAATGTAGAGAGCAACGAGCTCCTACATCAAAGGGGGACTTGGATACTAACTGTCCCCAGTCAGTCACGTGATGCGCTGAGTTTGAATCATGAGACACCACAAAAACATGAGAAGTGGCCAAGTCCACCTTCTTCTTACAATCACCCTCCGAAAGCAAGATGCAACAAGGCTAAAGCAGCTGAGGCTCGGCGTCATCAAGAGGAGAAGAGGAAGCGTGACACAGACAAGAGGTGGAGGAAGAGGTGCAATGCTGCCAGGCTGAAGAGGAAGAAGAGTGTGCAATTGCAGGTCAAGTGCAAGTGCTCTCAGCAGACAAGGAGACCAGCAAGACCAGACTGGGACCAACAGTGGCAGCATCAGTCTTAGCAGAGAGCGGCAAAGTGGGTGGTTGGATCGAGGAGATTGGCAAGGGCATGTGAATGCGCCATCCCAGCAAGGTGAGTAAGCTGGTACCACAGCCTGTCTGTCTGACTAATGAATTTCAGCAAGCAAGAATGATGGAGGAGGACAGTGGTGAAGACAAAGATGAAAGCGAAGTGTGCATGTAGCCCACGAAGAGGGTTGCTGCGGAAGAAACGATCATCGACCACAATGAAAGGTGCGACAGATGTCACAAGACACATGAGCCTTGCCTTGGACCTGTCAACCAGACGTGCTTCCGATGCAAGTGTATCAAATCGAAGTGCAACAAGTTGTTGGGCCACAGAAAGCCTAAGAGGCAGGAAGGGGATGCTCCAGAAGGGAGCAAGGGAAAGGGCAAGGCCCCAGGTACATCGTGGATATCTTCGCACTCAAACTGAGCTAACTGGACTGGATAGTCCAACCACGTCAACACACCATGCCGCCTGTGCATGAGCAAATCGAGATCATCGACAGTGACGAGGAGGCCAAGACAGAGAAGGGGAAGGAGAAGGAGGCGCCAAAGGCTAGACTGACAGGGAGGAAACTAGAGCGCACGATACCCAAGGAGAACACCATCTGGGTGGCCACCCACCTGGAGGCGGCACTCCTGTCATCGCAAGCATGGATGAAGGCAATGGAGGCAGACATGGCAGATATGGCCGCTGAAGTAGCTGAGCAGTTGGTGGAGTTGGCGAGCCTCAAAAGGCTGATGCAGCAATAGATAGCAGTAAACTAGTCCTGTAAAACCTGTATTGGCAATCTGATCATGTGTCTGTGTCCATGTCCGAATTCGATGCAATCCCTAAGTGAGGAAAAGAAAGTATAAGAACAAGTGTAAAGGCTTTTATCACATTGAAAATGAAGGTACAACACCAGAGTGTGAGCTACCACTCAGCTTGTCTTTGTCGATCCTCTTTTGGCATCTATACTTTGCCAGATCATAGATCGAATTGACAAGTCCATAACAGGACAAAAACCAGACTGAGAATGAAGATAAAACATAACATGTGCTTTCAGAGTTATTGCGCGATTGAAGGGAGAGAAACTTTTCATGACGTGTTTGTTAGGACTGTATTTTCTTGGTGATCAGAACGAGAGATTGTATAGTAGAGAGTCTGTTTGTTTTTTGGTTTAGTAATGTTTTTATGTGATATCTGAGATACTGGACGAAAACCAGGATGAAACCAAGGTCACCGAACTAAGCACGGGGTAGAACTGATATGAGAAAACAATATTTTTGTGGGTCGAGGGGGACTTAGTCTTCAAAGACTGTGTCCTCTGCCTCGCCGTTGTCATGTTCAACACCATCTTCGGCTTCAAATTCATCAATATCTTTATTGGTCAGTCCGGTCAAATCGGTAACTGGAATCGTGATCTTCGTCCTTGAAAAGTAGGGTAGCAGGTGAAAGGCCACATACCTTAACTTAGAGATGGCACCGTCTAACTCTGCCAGAAGGTATGATCCTCCAATAGTTTGGCGAAGAACCACCATTGGACCTAAGTACCTCGGTTTCATCTTTCGGTTTAACTCTTTTTCAATATGAGTATTTCAGACCAAAATGAGATCGCCAGGACTGTACTCAGTAGTTTGAATCCGATTTTTGAAATGTGTCTCGAACTGCTTGATAGACGCAAAATGTGACTGTAGTATGCACTGTCACATACTGTCGATATCTTCTTGTCGCTTCTGGAGCTGAGAGGCTCGCCAAGTGATTAAAGTGGATCTAGAAATCGGATCAGATTCTGGTGTAGGGACGAGAAACATAGCTTTTGCAAGATTGAAAGGAAAGAGCAGTTCAACACCATGTATCATGAAGTACGGCAAGAGACCAGTCGATTTAAGAATAGTGACATGCTCTGCCTAGAAAACAGAGTGAGCTGTCACTGGCCAGTGAATCTCCCCTCCCAGGGTAGTTTTAACGATGGCCTCCCGGACATCGAAGTGATGCTGCTTAACCACACCATTTGCCTAAGAGTTGTAAGGGGAAATCTGGATATGGCGAATGCAATATCACAAAGCGAGAATATCTAAAGCTTGGAGGAAAGCAGAACCATTGTCAGTAACAATCTCGGATACAGTACCCCAACGACAAAGGATGTCTTCAAAAATAAAGGAAGCGAGTGCGGTCGAATTCTCGGACTGTAACATATGCCACTTCGGATACGCAGTGAGTGCGCATCGAACATGAACAATAAAGCAGTAACCACCGGATCGTGGCATGACCATGGTGTTGATGTGAACCTTGTGAAATAGACCACCAACCATGGGGATGGTAGGGGGTATATGGAGCTTCTGTGTTTGTCGGATCTGGCATTCGTGGCAAGTTCAGATGTATCACTTGACATCGTCAACCAACATTGGCCACCAGAACTGTTGGAGTAACCGAGTCCGGACTGAGAAGACACCTTTGTGTCCAAGGCTATCGTGTGCCCCCGTGATCAGTCTATAACAGTGTTCCATAGATACCACTAGTTGATGATGACTGTGAGGTTCACAATGGTAAAGTGAGTTGTGGAGAAGGAAGAAGCACATAGCAGAATTGATGAAGGAAGTGTAGTCAGCATCAGATAGGTCAGGGGGACAGGTACATGTGTGTAGAAATTTGCGAATACGGGTGATGTGATCCTTTTTCACTAACACTTTTGGAGACCGAGGGAGGACAGGTTCATCTTGAACTGAGTCTGAGTCCGCATTAAGCAGGACTGAAGCGTGATGCATAGTGGGTGGGATGAGCCTAGAAGTGTAAGCAGTCGAATATAATGAAGAAAAGCGATCATTTAAGAGAAAAATGGAGAAGGAATATGCATTGTCCAACCAGTCCTCGAAATCATCGTCAGGAGGCAGATCGTCATCGAACCAAGGATGACGGGATAGTCTGTCTGTGCCAGTATGATAAGTAGTAGGAACATGAATGAGACAAAATTGAAAAGGAGGATACCAGTGATCCACCAGTTAATGGTCATGTTCAGTTGGAGGTCCGGGTTGTTAATCATACCCTTCACATATTTGACATCCATTTTGACTGTGAAGTTAGCGATACCAAAGATAAAAATGCAGACTGTGCATAGAGCACGAAATAGTCTGTAAAGTTCCAATTTCACTTGTGAATAGCGGCTCTCAACCTCTGTAAGGCTGATAGAATCAAAGTGATTCGGATATCGTTTACCATTGGCACCTTCCTGAGATAGGATGTAACCAACAGCAATGAGAGAAGTATCGACAGCAAGAAAGATTTCGAGTCCAGACTCGTGGTCCAGATGACATAAAGCAGGCGAAAGACAAATAGCATCCTTGAGACGCTGCATCATGAGTTGTTGGGATGCTCCCCATTCGAAAGGAACAACCTTCCTGGTTAAATTGACCAGGGGACAGGCAATAGAAGTGAAATCACAAATGAAAATGCAGAGTATACCGCAAACATCCAAGAAATCGTGCACATGAGTAAGCATTTGACATGGAGGCCAGTCACAAATCTTTTGTACTTTGTTCTCATGAGGAATATAACCATCAGCAGTGCATTTGTGTTCAACGACAGTTGTGTCCAGTGTGGCAAGCATGAACTTCTTTGCTGAAACCATTGCACCAACATTTTGCAGTCATTGCAAGATGTGGTGGACTACCTGTAAATGTTCCCAAATGAACCGACAGATGTTTGGGTTGTCCGGAGTGGTCTCGTATGAACCATCCGGATTCTGGTAACGCATGGTGACAGATTTGACTGGTAGGTCATCAATAAAAAGGTAGATATGTCGAGAAATTTCGTCCTGAAGAATAAATGACATATCTGCTTGGTAGATTTGGACTGCGTTTGTGTAACCCATAGGAACGGTGGTGAGACGATGAGGTCCCATCAGACTATTGAAAGTCATAAGGTCTCGTGATACAGGATATAGTGGGTGTTGATCGTAGCCAGCGAATAAATCCATCATCCTGTAAACAGCATATCCTATGAAAGACTCTGTGAAGTTATCACTGCTGGTATCCTGTCTACCATGTATCCTGCTTACCCCAGCAATCCTCAACATCGACTCCTTTGCTTTCTACATGATGGAACCAAGTCCAGATTCGGACTCCAGTCCTGTTGCTGCTGATGAAGAATTCCAACCATACCTTGTTCAGGCATGGGCTACTTTTCAGGCGGACAAAGCATCCAAAGAGAAGAGAAAATGAGTTCGCTTTGACGGTGTTCAGGTACCACCACGTAAGAAACCAGATTATCGTGCAGCTGCCATGTCTGAAGAACTTTTATCCCCTGAGCTGCAGCAGACAATGCGAAGTGCTTCACCTTTACCACCCTCATCATCCTCGTCTGCTCCAATCTCAGTCAGCACTAGCGATTCTTCCTCTCTGTTACGTAGCACTCTTCGAAACCCTAACAGTGCATCTACTACTCAAGCCGGTCCTGGTCGGTTCATGTCCGATCCGGACAATGTGCCTACAAATGCACCGAGTAACATCCTCCCACGAGTACCTGGGACTAACCAGAATTTCTCTCCATCCACGCAGTACAAATATTCCTTCCCCCTCAAAGATGAGGCCGCTCCAAAATGAGTCTTGGACCGAGTCCTGGACACTAATGTTCCAGTTCTGGTCAAGGATCTCTTTGTGGTCTCGCCAGAATTTCGAAAACAATTTCATGAACTTACTACTGTGAAATGAATTGCTAATCTACTCTCAACTCATACCACACAGATTAACAAGTTGTCCAGTAACGACCATGTGTTCGCATGTAGGACTGGAACACGAATAATGTGCAACGAAGATGGACTCATTGTCATGCATCACAGTTTACCCCTTAGAGCAATTGAAGCTAAGGTTGGCAATACAGGTTGGACCATTTGTGGTGTTCTAGACTCTGGTTCTGAGGTTATCGCTATGCCTCGCCGGATCTGGGAACAGCTCAGACTATCAATCCGATCTGACCAGATGATAAAGATGTCCTCTGCTAATACTAGCATGAACATTATAATTGGTGTTCTTGAAAAGCTCGCACTTGATTTCGGTGGAGGCGAAGTCATGCTATAGGTCCAAATCTTGGCCCATGCTAACTTTGATCTACTACTGGGTCGACCTTTCCATTACCTAATGAGTGCTAACAAAGAAGATTTTCCAGACGGTTCCCAGATGATCACTCTTTGTGACCCTAATATGGACAAGTAGTATACTCTGCCTATGAAACCATGGTCCAAAGGTTGTCCACGTTATCGAGACCGTTTATAGTGTACTAGCCATTAGTCCATTTTGGAGATGGGTTTTTAGATTTCGATGATCTACTCAATGGCTGGGGAGATATCAGTAATGCTTCCATCGCATCTTTTCTGTCCAATATGCATTTGCCTTCACCTTCGCCATGTTACTCGTTTTTATCCTCAACGCAGTCCATTTTCAATCCAGACACACTCACCACACTTTCTCCAGTTTATTCTTACGATCTCTCTTCGCATGCATTGGCTTATAAGTCTATCGCAAAGAAAGTTCAGTCTATTGTGGCTCCAGTTGATGAGGAGTATCAGATTATCTGTTCTCTTCCAGATGATCCACTCACCAGACTATGTCCTTTACCTACGCATCCTCCTGACTTCGTTCCTGGTGTTCGTTTTACATAGGAACATGCTGACAAATTAGATCTTGATCCCACAAACTGGCTATGGCCAGAGGAAGTCAAGCTCGTATGCTGGCTCCTCCTCAAACACGAAATGGCTTTTGCTTGGATTCCTACCAAGCGAGGTCGCCTTGACGAAAGATACTTCCCCCCTGTAAAGATTCCAACTGTCTCTCATACCCCTTGGGCACTTCGCAACATTCCTATCCCTCCATCCATGTGGGCCAGCACTATCCAGATAATCAAAGACTGGATTGCATCTGGTGTCTATGAACCGTCTACCACAACGTACTAATCTTGATGGTTCTGCATGTTTAAACAGGATGGCAAATCACTCTGGCTCGTACACAATCTCCAACCCCTTAATGTGGTTACTATCCAGGACTCATCCATGCCACCATTTGTGGAACACTTCACAGAGTCTTTCGCAGGATATGCCATTTACAGGATGATGGATTTATTCGCCGGCTACAATCAACGCCCACTACATCCCGTATCATGAGACCTTATGACTTTCAATAGTCCGATGGGATCTCATCGTCTCACCACTGTTCCTATGGGTTACACAAACATGGTCCAAATCTACCAAGCAGATATGTCGTTCATTCTTTAGGACGAAATTTCTCGACACACCTACCCCTTTATTGACGACCTACCAGTCAAATCTGTCACCATGCGTTACCAGAATCTGGACGGTTCATACGAGAATGCTCTGGACAACCCAAACATCTGTCGGTTCATTTGGGAACATTTGCAGGTAGTCCACCACATCTTGCAACGACTGCAAAATGTTGGTGCAACGGTTTCAGCAAAGAAGTTCATGCTTGCCACACTGGACACAACTGTCATTGGACACAAATGCACTGCTGATGGTCATATTCCTCATGAGGACAAAGTACAAAAGATTTGTGACTGGCCCCCATATCAAACACTTACTCATGTGTGCAGTTTCTTGGGTGTTTGCAGTGTACTCCACATTTTCATTCGTGATTTCACTTCTATTGCCTGTTCTCTGGTCGATTTAACCAGGAAGGGTGTTCCTTTCGAATGGGGAGCATCCCAATAACTCATGATGCAGCATCTCAAGGATGCTATTTGTCTTTCACCCGCTTTATGTCATCTGGACTATGAGTCTGGACTTGAAATCTTTCTTGCTGTCGATACTTCTCTCATCACTGTCGGTTACATCCTATCTCAGGAAGGTGCAGATGGTAAACAATATCCGAATCGCTTTGGTTCTATCAGCCTTACAGAGGTTGAGAGCTGCTATTCACAAGCGAAATTGGAACTTTATGGACTATTTCGTGCTCTACGCGCAGTCTGCATTTTTATCTTTGGTGTCACTAACTTCACAGTCAAAATGGATGCCAAATACGTGAAGGGTATGATTAACAACCCAGACCTCCAACTGAACACGACCAATAACTGGTGGATCACTGGTATCCTCCTTTTCAATTTTTGTCTTGTTCATGTTCCTGCTACTCATCATACTGGCACAGACAGACTATCCTGTCATCCTTGGTTCGATGATGATCTACCTCCTGATGATGATTTCGAGGACTGGTTGGACAATGCGTATTCCTTCTCCATTTTTCTCTTAAACAATCGCTTTTCTTCATTATATTCAACTGCTTATGCTTCTAGGCTCATCCCACCTGCTATGCATCACACTTCGGTCCTGCTTAATGTGGACTCAGACTCAGTTCAAGATGAACCTGTTCTCTCTTGGTCTTCAAAAGTGTTAGCAAAAGAGGATCGCATCACCCGTATTCACGAATTTCTACACACGCGTACCCATTCCCCTGACCTATCTGATGCCGACTATGTGAGAACTAGAGCAGGGGCGGGACGACGCACAACAGCTAGACAGATGATCGCTCAGTTGATGCACAAGCAACGGACTAACTATATTCACCTAGACAGATGATCGCTACGTACAGGCATGAGCAGTGTGCAGGAAAAGGTAAAAGGGGGTGCTCACCTCAGTCGATACACAAGCAACAGACTGAGGTGACAAACTACAAATGGACGGTTTAAATATGTATGGAATTCAATAGCTCACTAAAGGAGAAAACAAAGAATGATAGCAAGTCGGTATGGATGAATGCAACGGGAGAATGGAGCGGGGTATGGCAGTGCACTATGCCCACTTGCGTAGCTGTTGTATCGTATGGAAAGAAATGTGATATAGTTTGCATGATCCGAGAAATGTATCTGCTATGAGATCTGACTGCACGCGCGCTTGCATACTCCAACACTCCCCCTCAAGCTGTGCATAGTCCAAGTTCAGCCACAAAATGTTTGACTTTCGGCGAGGGGAGCACTTTTGTGAACATGTCGGCTACCATGTCGCCCGTAGGACAGAAAACAAGGCAAAGCTTGCCATTATCGATGATCCAGCGGATGAAGTGAAAATGCACGTCGATGTGCTTTGTGTGGGCATGGTACTGGTGGTCCTTCGCAAGCGCTATGGTGGACTGATTGTCTGAGAACAAAGTGCTTGGTTCGTTAATGGGTGCAAAAATGTTCGAGATCAGTGTGCGGAGCCATAATGCTTCCTTGGCAGCGTGCGTGGTAGCAACATACTCGCTTTCAGTTGTGGAGAGTGATACGATCTCCTGGCACTTTGAGCTCCACGATACGGCTCCTCCGTCTATGAGGAAAGCATAGCCTGAGATTGCATGGCGATCCTCCGTGACACTTCCATCGGCATCCATATAACCAGCTAGCTCTCGTTCTCCCCCTCCATAGGTCAGCTTGAGACCCTTTGTACCTAGCAAGTAGCAATAGATTCGCTTAACGGCATCCCAGTGCGCCTGTCTATAGTTGGACGAGAAGCGCAAGACTTGCAAGATAGCATATGATATGTCTGGTCGAGTGCCGAGCGCTACATACATAAGCGAACCAACAGCTTCATGGTATGGAATGTTGCATATGGTAGCATATTCAGCGATGGTCATGGGGCACTGACTACTGGAGAGCTTGGTACTGGGTTCCATCGGCGTCGAGATGGGCTTCAATTCGTCAAAGTTGAAGCAGCGGAGTATGGATTTGATATAGGTGCACTGCATGAGCACGAGGGTTCGCTCTTCTCGGTTGCACGTTACTTCAATGCCTAGAAGCCAGTGTAGTTCTCCAAGATCCGTTACCTCGATGAACTGAGCAAGCTGACATTTGACGGTTTTGATCAGCTCGGGTGCAGTTGCAGCGATCGTGCAATTGTCGACATGCATGACTATGATGGTAAGCGTTCTGCCAGCCCGTTTAACAAAAACGGCCTGGTCTACCTCGCACTGCCTGAATCCCATCTTCACAACTAGAATCTCCACTAGCCGCTGGTACCAACGATAGCCACTCTGCTTGAGACCATATAGCGTTTTGCGTAAGCGACATACTTTGTGTGGGTGATTTGGATCAGCATAGCCAGGGGGTTGGCGCATGTAGATCACTTCCACGTCGTTTAGTTTCCCATTGAGGTATGCGCCCTTGATATCGACTTGGTGGAGTTCCAGGTCTTGGCGTGCAGCGAGGGTGAGTTCAGTATGGATGGATGCAAGCTTGGCGACAGGGGCATATGTGTCAAAATAATCAACACTGGGTACCTGTGAAAAACCTTGTGTGACGAGTCGCGCTGTAAGGAAAGTGAACAAGGTGTGGGGGCTGACCACCAAGGTGAATGGTGAAGTCGAGCAAGGAAGAAGGGGAGCGAGTGTAGGCTCATCCCAGGGATTCCAAAGGTGACCAAGGTAGAAGGGGTAGCTAAGACAATAGTCCTTGCTTGGAATAGACCGGTCTGGCATAGTCCAGACTGTTAATGAATGGTCCGAAATATCGGACTACGAAGGACGAACAAATGGCGATGGAACGAATGGCAAACAGCGAAGGGACGAAACGGCGACGAGGATACGAACAGCGAGGAACTCGAACAAAAACTGAAAACAAAGTGAAACCCGATAAGTCCCCCATTTCAAATGCGTGATACAAGTCTTTATAGTCTGGGCATTTTCCCAGGACTGTGTAGAAACATGTGGTCCTGTCAAAGGACGCCACAAGGTCAAGTCAAAGGCCCATATGAAACTGTCAACGAATATTTGTAGTCCAAATGGAATATTGTCCGCTCTGTGACTGATGTGACTGTGACAGAAAGGTGACTTATGACTTGTTCGAAGTAATAGATGTCGAAGAAAATAAGAAAATAAAAGATCGTGTCCAAACTCGGACTACGAACAGGACTGAAAAGTGGACTGTCAATCGGACTCAGACTGACGAACTACGCACAGATAGAAATGGACCGACATTGGACCGACACGAGACACGATGGACATCTTGAACACGAGGGATGGTACCTGTACAAGAACCTGAACTGACGCGAGAAACCGATCTGTAAACATAGAGAGTGACGAGCTCCTACAGCGCGTACCTCTCGTCGATTGCAGCGAGTATCTGTTCAGCCATTCCATCTCCTTCGAGGACGGTAGGCTCAGATACAGGTGGTACTGGCTTGGCTACAGTGTCTGGAATCTGGATGCCGCGGGGAAGCGAAGTTGAGGTGGCCTTGCCATTGATGATGTCGAGGACACGCTGGCTGGGCTTTCAAATACGTGAGGGACGTGACTCTGGTGCGACGTTGGTGGCTGGTATACTCGAGGTTGTAGATGGTGGATTGAGCGGTGATTGCACTGTGTGACTGACGGATGGTGGCCCGATGGCGTTTGCTGGTGGCTGTGTAACAGGTATGGCAGACATGACAGGGACGTGTGACTGCGCCAAAGTGCTGTCGTCCAATGGGACAACTTCCTCCCTCTCAACAGGACTTTGCACGGAGTTGAAGAAAATCTCATGCTCGACTGTTATGGCGCGTGTCTTGGGCCAGTACACTCGACATGCATACTTCGTGTGGTCGTCAATGCCAATCCATCGCCCGTGTTCAACTCGTCTGCCTAGTTTCGATTCTTTGCTGGTTTTGATGTACACCGCTGATCCCCATTCATGCAGGTGACTCAAATCGGGTGCTTTGCCCATTGCAACCTCGTAGGGCGATTTTTCCTACAGCGCTTTGGTAGGTGTTCTGTTCTTCAACCATACTGCATGACGAGCAGCCTCTCCCCACAGGAATTTTGGCAATCCACTCGCATGCAACATCGCTCGCACCTGCTCGAGAATGGTATGATTTAGTCACTCAGCCACCCCATTGTGCTCCAGCGTATCATGTGCAGTAAAACGCTGCACAGTTCCCTGCTGCTGAAGGTAATGTACAAATTCTTTGCTTTGGTATTCTCCCCCTCAATCCGAGTGGAGTAGTTTGATCTTCACAGCTAACTGCCAATTGAGCCAGGCCTCAAAACCTTGGTATGCGCTAAACGTTTCGCTCTTCTGGCGAAGTAGGTGCATGTGGGTGAGCCATGTGTGGTCATCCGTGAATGTGACATAGTAGTGTCTTCTGCCAATTGTGGCAATGGGCGCTGGGCCCCAGACATCCATGTAGACGACATCGCCGATCGATTCGGCGTGAGGTCCTTCGCGGGTCTTGGCGATCGGCTTGTGTGTTGCCTTGCCATAGATGCACGATTCACAAAAGGTACCTTCGTCTTGGCTCAAATCGAACTTGAGTCCGCTAACCAATCCATTTTCAGCTAGCTTTCGAGCAGTGGATGGCGCGATATGGCCCATTCTTCGGTGCAATTCCATTACAGTAATCCGTTCCGTTGCGGTGGTGGCATGTTCTTCATCATGCACTACACGATATAACCCTTTTGCAGATCGTGGGATATGCCTGATGGTTTCTCCATCGCCATCTCATATGGTGCAGTAACCATTTGCAAATGTTGTTGAGAGTTCCATTTCGTCGAGTCGTCCGATCGATACGAGTGTGTACCCTACTTCCGGTGAGTACAGCACTTCTGTCAAGCACAATGTTGACATATCCATCCCATTAGGTATTTCAATTTCGAGATTGCCAACTCCAGTCGCGCTAAATTTCTGTTTATTCGCCATAGTAAATGACTTTGGCAGTATCTCCTGAACATCAAGCATATGTTCACGATCGAGGGTAATGTGGCGCGTTGTGCCCGAGTCATATAGTTCGACACGATATGCATCAGGGGTACTGTTGCTGACTTTCATTGCAGTGTTCTCCAGGTCGTCTTCGGTATCGTCGGCATGGGTAACCAATGCTTCATCATTGTCATCCCATCCACAGCCCCATGGGCTATCATCTCTGGTGACCGAGAACCAATCGTCGTCCCCACTGGTAAGGTCTTCTTCGTCATTTGACTCTTCTGACATCAGGTCGGGTAGCGAATCTGTGTCGCTTACGACGCCAAAAACTCCGTCGTCTTCATCTGAGTCAGGCATGACTGCGTTCGTAGTATCCTTTGGGTACGTTGCATGTTTCTTTTCGTCCGTTTTGGCTGGCTGATTACATTTAGCTGCCAAGTGTTTATCTGATCCACAGTTCTAGCACAAGTGCTTTGGCCTATCTCTGTGTGAGTGGCCTCTTCCTCTTCCTCATCCTCTTCCTCTAGGGGACAGTGTCACAGCCATCGCTTCATCGCGATCCTTGTGATCTGAGCCTCGTGCGGTATGCTTGGCTTTCTGGTGTTCTGCTTCTTCGCTGATAAGCGAAATCAGGATATCTGGTTCGATTGTCTTTGTTGTGCTAAAAAGTCGTGTGGCTGCCAATTGGCTTGAGGCGAAGTTGGCAAGGGAATTTGGGAGTGATTTTATGATTGTCGAATGGTAATCTTGTTCATCAATGTCCACTTCTACTGATGCTAGTTCTTCCCTTTTCGTCTGTAGGCTGTCAAGGAACTGACGGACATCTCCGCCCTTTTGTAGCTTCGATTCAAGGAATTGGGTTCGGAGATCTGTTTGTGCATAAGCACCTTTCTTTGTATATTCGTGCACGATCTCCTCCCACATCTCCTGGACAGTGGTAAGGTTTCGGATGCACAGTACGGTTGAGTCTGGGATCAGCTGGGTAAGCAAGTGCTTTGCCATTCCTGCGTTCTTCTGCCATTTGTTTACCTCCTCAGCTTGTTCTGCTGTCATGGGTGCCATGTGTGTTGGTTGCGTTGCCGTTCTGTCAAAGTGGCTCCAAAGGTCCTTTGCTTCGACAGCAACCTGGAAACGAAAAGCAAAGATCGACCAATTCGTGCCCTTGACATCAAGCTTAGGCACATTGCTGGGTAGCATATCGGTGGTGATGGCAGTCGTCATGTCGGTCAAGGTGAGTGATGGTAATATGATCTTTCAAAGACACAGGAGCGCAGGGCTCATAACCTGTGAGAACTAGAGCCGGGGCGGGACGACACGCAACAGCTAGACAGATGATCGCTCAGTCGATGCACAAGCAACGGACTAACTATATTCACCTAGACAGATGATCGCTACGTACAGGCATGAGCAGTGTGCAGGAAAAGATAAAAGGGGGTGCTTACCTCAGTCGATGCACAAGCAACGGACTGAGGTAACAAACTACAAACGGACGGTTTAAATATGTACAGAATTCAATAGCTCACTAAAGGAGAAAACAAAGAATGATAGCAAGTTGGTATGGATGAATGCAACGGGAGAATGGAGCAGGGTATGGCAGTGCACTATGCCCACTCGTGTAGCTGTTGTATCGTATGGAAAGAAATGTGACATAGTTTGCATGATCCGAGAAATGTACCTGCTATAAGATCTGACTGCGTGCACACTTGCATACTCCAACAGACTACACTTCCTTTATCAATTCTGCTATGTGCTTTTTCCTTCTCCACGACTCACTTTACCATCGTGAACCTCACAGTCATCATCAACTAGTGGTACCTATGGAAAGCCATTACGGACTGATCATGGGGGCACACGATAGCCTCAGACACAAAGGTGTCTTCTCAGTCCGGACTCGGTTACTCCAACAGTTCTGGTGGCCAATGTTGGTTGACGATGTCAAGTAATACATCTGAACTTGCCACGAATGCCAGATCCGACAAACACAAAAGCTCCATATACCCCCTACTGTCCCCATGGTTGATGGTCTATTTCACAAGGTTTACATCAACACTATGGTCATGCCACAATCTGGTGGTTACCGCTTTATTGTTCATGTTCGATGCGCACTCACTGTGTATCCAGAGTGGCATATGTTACAGTCTGAGAATTCGACCGCACTCACTTCCTTTATTTTTGAAGACATCCTTTGTCATTGGGGTGCTGTATCCAAGATTGTTACTGACAATGGTTCTGCTTTCCTCCAAGCTTTAAATATTCTCGCTTGGTGATATCATATTCGCCATATCCAGATCTCCTCTTACAACTCTCAGGCAAATGGTGTGGTTGAACAGCGTCACTTCGATGTCTGGGAGGCCATCGTTAAAACTACCCTGGGAGGGGAGATTCACTGGCCAGCGACAGCTCACTCTGTTTCTAGGCAGAGCACGTCACTATTCTTAAATCAACCAGTCTCTTGCCATACTTCATGGTACATGGTGTTGAACTGCTCTTTCCTTTCAATCTTGTAGAAGCTATGTTTCTCGTTCCCGCACTGGAATCTGATCTGATTTCTAGATCCACTTTAATCACTTGGCGAGCCTCTCAGCTCCAGAAGTGACAAGAAGATATTGACAGTATGCGACAGTGTATACTACAGTCACATTTTGCATCTATCAAGCAGTTCGAGGCACATTTCAAAAATCGGATTCAAACTACTGAGTACAGTCCTGGCGATCTCATTTTGGTCCAAAATACTCAGATTGAAAAAGAGTTAAACCGAAAGATGAAACCGAGGTACTTAGGTCCAATGGTGGTTCTTCGCCAAACTATTGGAGGATCATACCTTCTGGCAGAGTTAGACGGTGCCATCTCTAAGTTAAGGTATGTGGCCTTTCGCCTGCTACCCTACTTTTCAAGGACGAAGATCACGATTCCAGTTATCAATTTGACCGGACTGACCAATAAAGATATTGATGAATTCGAAGCCGAAGATGGCATTGAACATGACAACGATGAGGTAGAGGACACAGTCTTTGAAGACTAAGTCCCCCTCGACCCACAAAAATATTGTTTTCTCATATCAGTTCTACCCCGTGCTTAGTTCGGTGACCTCGGTTTCATCCTAGTTTTCGTCCAGTATCTCAGATATCACATAAAAACATTACTAAACCAAAAAACAAACAGACTCTCTACTATACAATCTCTCGTTCTGATCACCAAGAAAATACAGTCCTAACAAACATGTCACGAAAAGTTTCTCTCCCTTCAATCATGCAATAACTCTGAAAGCACATGTTATGTTTTATCTTCATTCTCAGTCTGGTTTTTGTCCTGTTATGGACTTGTCAATCCGATCTATGATCTGGCAAAGTATAGATGCCAAAAGAGGATCGACAAAGACAAGCTGAGTGGTAGCTCACATTCTGGTGTTGTACCTTCATTTTCAATGTGATAAAAGCCTTTACACTTGTTCTTATACTTTCTTTTCCTCACTTAGGGATTGCATCGAATTCGGACATGGACACAGACACACGATCAGATTGCCAATACAGGTTTTACAGGACTAGTTTACTACTATCTACTGCTGCATCAGCCTTTTGAGGCTCGCCAACTCCACCAACTGCTCAGCTACTTCAGTGGCCATATCTGCCATGTCTGCCTCCATTGCCTTCATCCATGCTTGCGATGACAGGAGTGCCGCCTCCAGGTGGGTGGCCACCCGGATGGTGTTCTCCTTGGGTGTCGTGTGCTCTAGTTTCCTCCCTGTCAGTCTAGCCTTTGGCGCCTCCTTCTCCTTCCCCTTCTCTGTCTCGGCCTTCTCGTCACTGTCAATGATCTCGATTTGCTCATGCACAGGCGGCGTGGCGTGTTGACGTGGTTGGACTATCCAGTCCAGTTAGCTCAGTCTGAGTGCGAAGATATCCACGACGTACCTGGGGCCTTGCCCTTTCCCTTGCTCCCTTCTAGAGCATCCCCTTCCTGCCTCTTAGGCTTTCTGTGGCCCAACAACTTGTTGCACTTCGATTTGATACACTTGCATCGGAAGCACGTCTGGTTGACAGGTCCAAGGCAAGGCTCATGTGTCTTGTGACA
>JBBPKV010000300.1:0-16459 GCA_038089455.1 Tylopilus cf. leucomycelinus
CACCACTACCTCACTATCTTATGCCTCATGCCCTGAGACTTAGTGCCACTCACTGTAGTCCCTTGTGTCTGTGAGACCACAACACTTGGATTCAACTCTATAGTCACTGTCTGGACCCTAGGGCTAAGGGGTCACTTTAGCTATTGCCAACAATTTCATTTTTGTACTCTCTTGCACTGTTTGGAGAAGCCCCTGAGAAGGGCAGTTTTTGAATTGCTAGCTAGCCTTCCACCTTACCCTCATTGGGGTTGATTAGTCCATGTCAGGATTGAGCCTGATTTGTGAAGAGTGACCAGGAATAACAGCTGCTGCCACCTAGGCTGAGCTTACATCATTGTGTTAGTCCCCTAAGTGATTAGGGAGGTAAAGCATCAGTCATACACTCTATTATAGTTTTTAGTTGCTGATCTGGAGGCACTCAATCAGACCATCGCTCTTGTAGCTGTCTTTTGTTTAGCATCATTATTCACCAATTGGGTGGGACAACTGCAAAGATTAGACTGTGATATTGACAGGGTGATAGAAGACATCACACAAGTAGCATGTGATATTGAATGTGCCATTAAACAAAGAAAAAGAAGATGAAGATTCCTGCAGTAGCTTTTTGTTATGCAGAACATCTTTCAATGTCCAAGAGCCTTCAAGGAGAGCTAGTGTGAGGACCTCATGAAGAGTCGCACACTACCACTAGTCTCTTGTGACAAAGGTTGAAAGGTCAAAGGTTATCTGACTGTCAATCAGACAGCAAGCAAGGTATTTGGTCAAGGACTAAGAGATTCGCTCTTAGGACAAAGATCAACGTGAATTGCGTAGATCAAAAGTAAGGACTACAGGATTCGTCTGGGTATAAGTACTAAATGATGACTAAGCACGGAAGGCTATAGAATCATCTAGAAATGTGAGGAACAGGGAAAACGTAGCTGACATAAGAGAATCAGCTAAAGGAGACATGAGTCTGTCAGGAGTGTTCCAGCTTATCGTACCTTCATCAGTATAGAAAAGAATAGAATAAGATAAACTGATGAAGGTTAATTGGATAGGATCCTATCATATGGAAAGGAAGAGTCAGAAGGTGAATTGACAGGATGAATGGATCACAAGAGGGTTAAGTTCCATGAAGCAGGACTAAGAGTGAGAAGCAAGTATTTGTGGACAAAAGTAGGTCTATCGTGCCATCAGTGAATGACAAGTTAGACAGAAAGAAGAAACATGCATCAATAAAGGTAGGAAATTGTAACATTACCCCCTTCGTATACTTGAACCCCTGGTTCAAGCACCAAGTCCATCATGGGCAACACTTCCTGTGAAAACAAAGGATGCCTGGTCTAGGGATAAAATTTCAAAAGGACAATCTCAGATGATGTGTCCAGGCTGATGACATGTTCCGCAGATGCATCCCAGGTAGTATCTGGAGGTATGTCTCCGGCGGAGACAAAGATCACACTGTGTGAATAGGCAAGAGACACGAGCATGCCCAGGGGTGAATACGTGACAGCTGGAACACTGATAACGAGGGCAGTCCTCCCTAAAATGTCCATTCTCATGGCAATGAAAGCACTTGGTGGAGGGAGTGGCATGTCAGTGGTGTAGTGGTGATGGAAGAGAGCAAGTGGGTGCGGATAACACCTGTTTGCCATCAGGGAGTTGAAAATAATAACTACGTACCAACTCCAGAGCGTCTTCATCAGGATCCCCTTCATTGGGGATTGGGAGTGGGTTATCGGTGGCAGAAGTGGGTGGTCTGGAGGAAATTCTATCAACCAGGGATTGTGTGGACGGGGTGGGTACTAGAACTGGTAGTGGAGATCACCAGGAAACAATTTGATCCAGTTTCAAATGGTATACTCATTGCTCTTCAGAGGCCATAGCTAGGTATATGGGATGAAAGGTGGGGCCAATGATGGAAGGTTCTATGTATCTGGTGTAATTATGGAGTCCATAGGCATGAAGAGTGAGGAGGGTTTGACGGATGGTGTGACTGAGGGAGAGGTTCCTGGAAAAGGCAAATGACGGGGGTATATCTGAAGGAGAAGCAGCTGTCTGTAGCCGCTGAATATGAACAAGGTCACAAAATATACGAACAAGATGTTGAGCCAGAAGATCCTCTTCATAGAGAGGAAGTTGAGATAGATTGATAAAACAGACAGGGTTTTCGAGGATGGCAGCATAGAGTAGAAGGGCATGTTCCTAGGGTAAGATTTGGGCATCGACAAAATGCATTTCAAGGAAGGAATTGTAGATGGGGGAAGATTGGGTAGAAGATAACGATGACATTGGCAGGGAATTTGGGAACACTTTTCTTTGGGTCTTGGGACTACTTTGAGGTGATACTCATGAAAAGACTGATTTCTCAAAGAGTTTGCTTGAGGGGATGTGTTAGGAGGAGTGGCTAAAGCCAATGACTAGTCCAATGACAATGAAAAGTACTATGAAAATGACAGCAGAGACACTGACGATAAGGAAAATTTCGAACTGTTGGGTAATTTTGAAAGGGGTTTTTCTGTGGCGAGGGGCAAGAGCTTGAGGTGTTCGAGGCATGTCTGGGTTATTTTAAAGGGCTTGGGATCTTTTGTAGGAGTGAAGGATGGTGTTATGACCGTTCAAGGTTCGTAGACTAGCTGTCAAGGTGCACCTTGGGGAGATACTCACGAAGAGACGCAACATCCCAAGTGCAAGGGCTCTGCCTGTGGCAGCAAGGGTTCCTTAATGATGAAGTTGTAAGGACGAGGTAACACTCTACTGGTGATACCCAGAGGGTTCCTAGAGTCGACGGTTGACAACTACTAGGCAAGGTCAAGGGATCAAGCTACCTGAGGTAGTGATCGAGCTTAGAGAGTCAAGGCGCGGGAGCGAGGAGAAGAGTTTGATAAGACTAAGCTAGGGAATACATGACTGCAGAGGCGAGTATATATACTATGAGGGAGTAGATGACTAATCGGTATTAGTGAGCATGACAAAGCGATGGCGCAATAAGAAGTCTGAATGATGCAAGAGTGGCGCCATCGCTGACGAAGCATTACAAAGTGGAAATGACAAAGCGGCCTGATGACTAATCGCATGGATGTTAGAAAGAAACGATTAGTCAAAAGAAAGTCACCAGTTGGGACTCAAACCCAAGGTCTGGTGTATACATGAGTGTAAGCATAGGAAAAAGGGTAAATGAAGCATATGATCGTAATATTATCCCTGTATTAAGACGAGTCATCGCTCAAAGTCTCAAGGTCCCAGGGGTCGGGGAAGGCGAGCCACCTAGATAAGTCAAAAGTCGTGACTGGGAGACCCAGTGAGGTTTCCTTCTGCCACCGGGTCGAAGCCGTCATCAGTGTATGGATACTCATCCACCAGTGTCTCGCTAGGAGCAGATCTGTCGCGTGAGGGATAAGGGGTGCCAGAGGATCTGCGACAAGATTGGGAGAAAGGTGGGCTACAGTGTGAAGAGGACAAAGAGATCGAAGGTGGTGGGTGACGGGGGCAGCAAAGTGGACAGCAGTTCTGTGGGTGGCCTGGTTGCCATCGAAGACAGGTGGGGCACTGGTACACCGGGCAATTAAGCCGGATGTGGCCAAGGCGGTGGCAGGAATAACAGACGTTAGGGAACCGGGGGTCGTTATGTGTAAGAGGAAAGGACAGGGCCCTTACATGTCGCTGTTCGAGGCGGGTAATTACAGTGATTTCTTCATCGTTCAAAGGGGATGATAAGGCTGACGGAGGGGTCCTGGAGAAGGAGGAGGGAAGCCCTACGATGGGGCGAGGCAGGTCGGAGGCGCTGGCGGTTTCCTGCAGGTATCGGTCTAAGTCGAGAAGGAAGGTATCAATCTCGAGTTGATGGAGGGTTACTCCGAGTAATCTGGTGGTTTTGTGTTGGATTTCTCAGAGAATGGTAACGACAGTGGGGAAGACGTTAGACCGGGAGATGGCTGGGATGATCTGCGCTAGACGCGAGATCTGCAGGAAGGTGTGGTATAGGGTATACAGGGGGAAAGATATATCTAGGTGGGTGCCGATGGGTACGGCAAGGCATGAGTCTCGCATCATTCGTGCCATGTGGTCAAGAGCTGTGATATCGGGGATCTCGTCCCTGAAGCGATGGGCAGCGGCTGGGAGGTCGACCGAGACGGGAAGACCGGGATGAGTAGCGTGGGCATGTCGGGGTGGTATAGGAAGGGCATCCTGTTCCCAGCCAGGGTTGGCAATCATGGACGATGCGGGAGACGACAAGTGAGGGGGGGTGGTGGGAGTAATGGATGATTCTGTAATAGAAAGTGAAGACATAGCTAGACAAAGGTTCGAAGTGTCAATGATGAAGGCAAAGGAAGAACAGAGAGAAATTTCTTAGTGGTGGCGAGAGCAGTTGATTTTCTTGGGCGAGGTTAGGAAGAAGACAGAGGGGAATCGACTCTTATATCCTTTTAGGAGGATGGCAGAGTGTCGGAGATTTGATTCTGGTTCCCACGAGTCTTCTTCGGCGGTGTATCCTTTCCAACGGATCAGGAAAGAAGGAATTCCTTTTTGGATCCTGTGCTTTAATATCCGTTCAATTTCATATTCTTCTTCGCCATCTATAAGGGAAGAAGGGGGATGGGGGAAGTTTGGCCCCTGTATGCTATTTTCGCGATAGGGCGATAGAAGGGAAGCGTGGAAGACCAGGTGGATCTTCCACGTCTTGGGGAGTCGGAGTTTATAGGAGACGGGGGATAAGACCTTTTCGATAAGGAAGGGTCCTTCCCTTTTGGGTGCGAACTTTGGGTCCGCAAGGTGGCGTTTCAGGTTCCAGGCTTCTAGCCACACCTTATCTCCTATGGTAAAGGGGGTGAACTTGCCTCACGTTCTGGAGGCCATGGTTTGGCGGGCGAGTTCATGGGCGGCTAGAGCTTCATTCCTAGCGGCGGTGAGTGCTTGGATGTGGTTGTTGACCGCAGGTAGGGAAGGTGATGGAAGGACAGAGGGGAGAGGGAGAGGTTCATACCCCACCATGAGGAAGAACGGGGACTTGCCAGTGATGGAGTGAGAGTGGTGATTGTGGGCGAATTCCACGTGCGCGATGGAATTGGCCCATGAGGTGGGGTTCTCGCCGCAGTAGATGCAGAGATAGGTTTCGAGTTCTTGATTAACTCATTCCGTTTCTCCATCGGTCTGTGGGTGATAGGCGGACGAGAGCGCGAGGTTGTAGTTTAGGAGCCTTCCTAGCTCCTTGGCAAAGCGAGCGGCGAACTAGGGGCCGCGATCTGAGATGATCCGATCGTATAGACCGAATTGGGTGTAGACTTTGAGGAAAAAGAAGGCTGCGATGCCTTCAGTGGTGACAGTTTTGGTAGTGAGGCATAGGATTACCCCCTTTGTAAGGCCATGGTCCACCACGACCAGTAAAGAGTCGAATCCACCAGAGAGGGGTAGGTCAGTGATAAGGTCACAGGACACCTGCTGGAAGGGGCGTGAGCAGGAGGAGGAGAGGGGCATGGGAGGCGGCATGGTGGGATGGGTATTGGCCTTGGATTGTTGGCATAAGGCACATCCCTCGACGTAACGGCGGACGAATTAGGTGAGGCCAGGCCACCAATATTCAGCGGAGACAAGCTGGCGAGTTTTAAGGAAGCTGGGGTGACCGGTGGATTCATGGTCGTGGCAACAATGAAGGACATTGCGGCGGAGGTCGCCAGTAGGGGGAACGTACATGCGATTGCGGTATGTGAGGATGTCGTCAAGGACTTTCCAGTCTAAAAGGCGGGAGTGGAAGGGGGCCGGGATGTCCCCTTTGAGGGCATGGAGTGTGGTGAGGTAAACGGAGTCGGAGGCGGACTCTTGGGCGATAACCTGGGCAAGGGAAGTGTCAATGAGGTGGACAAAGAGTGAGTCCGGGAGGAGAGTGATGTCACGATTATCGCGATCTTTGGTGGGATAGTGGTCTGCGCGGCGGGAGAGAGCATCAGGGATGGTCAGGTCTTTGCCGGGGATGTGGGAAAATTTCAGGTCAAAGTCCACTAGGTCTAAAAGCTAGCGGGCTTGTCGGCAGTTGAGATTCTTGGGCTGCCTGAAATAGGTCAAGTTTTTGTGGTCGGTGAAGACCTTTATGGGGTGCGGGGAACCGATGAGATAGTGGTGCCATGCTTTGAGGGCACGCATTACAGTGAGGAGCTCGCAGTCATAGATTTCGTAGTTTCGTTCTGCAGAGAGGAGGGATTGGGAGAGATAGGAGCATGGATGCCAGTCTCTGTTGGCATCAGTTTGGAGCAGGACTGCACCTGTGCCGACTAGAGAAGCATCGGTAGCAATGGCGAAGGGGGCCGTGAGGTCTGGAAGCCAGAGAACTGGTTCTGCCATGAAGGCCTTTTTCAAGGAGAGGAAGGCTTGGTCGCAGGCAGGCGTCCAGTTCCATTTCGTGTCCTTTTTTGTGAGGTCTAAGAGAGGTCGTGCCGTCTCCGAGAAGTGACTGAGAAAGCAGCAGTAAAAGTTGGTGAAGCCAAGGAAGGAATGTACTTCCTTGACCAAGGATGGGACGGGCCATAAGGAGATGCCATGGAGTTTGACAGGGTCCATGGCAATCTCTCCATCGCGAAGGATCATTCCGAGGTAGTCAATCTCGGGGGCATCGAAGGTGCATTTTTCGAGGCGAAGATAGAGATTGAGTTCCTGCATCCATTGGAGAATGCAGAGAGTTCATTTGCGGTGGGTGGCTTCATCAGCCGAGTGGATAAGGAGGTCATCCATGTAGATGATAAGCCATCCTTCAGCGATTATATCTTTAAATGAGTCATTCATGAATCACTGGAAGGTCGGGGGTGAGTTCATCATTCTGAAGAACATCACCATAGGCTCAAAGAGACCTCGGTGGGTGATGAAGGCGGCTTTCCATTGGTCACCATCGTGGATGTGTACGTTATTATAGCCCCATCGGGCATCAAACTTGGTGAAGATCTTGGATCCCCGGATCTGGTCTATCAGGTCAGAGATGAGTGGGAGAGGGTAGGCATCCCGAACTGTATGCTCGTTCAGATACCTGTAATTTTGGCAGGGATGAAGTTTGCCATCCTTCTTTTTGACAAAGAAGAATGGAGAGGCTTGTGGGGATTTTGATGGTTGGATCTTTCCTGACTTGAGGTGTTCTTCTATGAAGTCGTCAGCGGCTTTTCTTTCATCTGGGGATAAGGGATAGAGTTTCCCGATCTTTGGGACGAAGGTTTCATCTAGGTTGATCTTGTGGTCATAAGGTCATTTGGGGGTAACTCTCCTGGTGCAGGTTCTCCAAATACTTTGGAGAATTGTTCATACTGTGGGAGTAGTGTTTGCTTTGGTTCTTTAGCAAACTGTTCTGCAGCAAGTTCGGTGGCTTTCATGAGTTTGGCGACGAGGGCACGAGGTACGTAGCGGGAGCCACTTTTGATAAGACGGTTAGTGGCCCCGAGTCTGACAATACGTTGTACTTCGTGGACTTGGGCTGCATGTATGCAGCATTGGTTTTCGGTCTCTTTTTCTAAATAGTCAAAGAGATGTTTGTCGTGGACTTCGTCGACATATCATAGACGAGGGGAGGTGTTTGGGATGATGGGACCCCGGAGTTTGGCGGTGTGTGCTTTGGCAAGGGTGGCATTGCGAGTGTAGTATGACGGGGATTTGTCTAGGGATCTGGCGATGGAGAGGGTCCGAGTGGACCAGTCAATGGTGGGGTTGGCCTTTGATAGCCATGGGAAGCCGAGGATGACATTTTCGTTCCCGCAGTTCATGACGTGGAAGGTAGTTTCCATAAGGACTCCTTGGACGTTGAGGAACAGAGTTGTAGTAAAGCGGATTATACCGCTCTTGAGGATTTATCCACATTTCTGACGAGAATGGGGTTTTCAAGGTGTGTGGTGGGAAGGCAGTTCTTGCGGACGAAGCCCCAATCAATGCATGAAATTTCAGCCCCACTGTCAATGAGGGCTCGAGTATTGACGACTTGGGTAGAGTGCGAGGTGGTGAGCAATTGTATTGGGATCGATATAGAGTTCTTTACAGCTCGCACTCGTACACTAGAGGAGGAAGGATGCATCATTAGTCCTTCCTTATTCAAAAACCTGTGAAAGCTACTCTTGCTATGATGGGGGAGTCTTTTTCCTCCTCATCGTCGTCATTCCATTCGATTAAAGGTGAAGGTTGTTCTTTCACCTTCCATATCTTTTTGGGCGTGATGGGGGGTTTGGTGGTGGTAGTTGGGTAGCAAGGGCATTCGTAGAAGGGGTGCCCTTGTTGCCTGCATCGGAAGCATCGGTTTTCCCGGATGCAACGAGCTCGTTCTTCTGGGATCAATTTCTTGACTTTGATGGCATCGACGTCCATGGCGTTGGGATCTTTAGCCATGGAGGAGGTAGGTACCTGGGGTAGCCAGGATTTGGTGGCATGGGGGTTTTCGTGGCAATGGGCAATTGCTTGGGATTGTTCCCATTGCGATTGGAGTTTCATGGCCTTCTCGATCATTTTGTCGAGAGTATCTGGGATGGTTTCGAGGGCATAAAGACGGTTCATGAGGGGAATTGGGATTCCCGTGGAAAAATATTGGATTAGGACCGCTTGGTCCATTACTCGGGCTAAGGAAACATTGTTTCGGAATTTGGCGATGTAGTCGCCTAGTGGGGGTTGATAGTGGGTCTTTCCATCTTTGCGGCATTCAACCATCTTGGTATTGGCGAGTCAGTGGAGGGCGTCGCCTGCTACATCGTAGTGGTTGATGAATCCGGTTTTAAAGCTGGATTCGAAGCTTGCCCAGGTTCCAATGGATAAGGTTCCTGTGGCGAGGGTGGTTTCTCGGTAGGTGGAGGCCCACGTGAGCGCAGGTCCCTTGGTCATGTAAGAGAGGGCGTATGCGACCCTCTTGGCATCTGTGTTGTATACATCCTCATTGACCCCTAAGTAAAACTTGACGGAGTTCAACCAAGGTAGGGCCTTGGTGTATGTTCCATCAAATGGTTCTGGAGTTCCCAGGCAAAGTTCGGTGGGTTTTGCGGACGTCATGGGTGGAGGTAGTGGCGGAGGAGTGGAGAACGTTCGTGGGATGAAGGGTCGTTGGGGTCCTAGAGGAAAAATCAGTGGGTGTCGGGACAAGGGTGTCGGTGATGGGGGACTCGGGGAATGTTCACCACATGAGTAAACTCGTGGGCAAGGCTAGTGATGGTTGGGTCGTCTTCCATAATGGGAAGGTCAGGGTCAAGGGTTCTGGTGGGGTGGTCAAGGATTTCGTCGTCAGACAATTCAGAGTCTTGGGGTTGGGGTCTCAGCCGAGAGAGGGACCAGAGGAAGAGGCGTCGGTCCACAATGATGGCTTATCCGATGATAGCCGTTGTTGGGTGAGCTTAGTCTTTTGTTACGATCGTTCAAGGTTCATAGACTAGCTGTCAAGATGCACCTTGGGGAGGTACTCACGAAGAGACGCAACATCCCAAGTGCAAGGGCTTTACCTGTGGCAGCAAGGGTTCCTTAACGACGAAGTTGTAAGGACAAGGTAACACTCTACTGGTGATACCCGGAGGGTTCCTAGAGTTGACGGTCGACAACTACTAGGCAAGGTCAAGGGATCAAGCTACCTGAGGTAGTGATCGAGCTTAGAGAGTCAAGGCACAGGAGCAAGGAGAAGAGTTTGATAAGACTAAGCTGGGGAATACATGACTGCAGAGGCGAGTATATATACTATGAGGGAGTAGATGACTAAGCAGATTAGTCATGATGACTAATCGGTGTTAGTGAGCATGACAAAGCGATGGCGCAATAAGGAGTCTGAATGATGCAAGAGTGGCGCCATCGCTAACGAAGCATTACAAAGTGGAAATGACAAAGCGGCCTGATGACTAATCGCATGGATGTCAGAAAGAAACGATTAGTCAAAAGAAAGTCACCAGTTGGGACTCGAACCCAAGGTCTGGTGTGTACATGAGTGTAAGCATAGGAAAAAGGGTAAGTAAAGCATATGATCGTAATAGATGGATTGAGCATGTTTCAGATTGAATTTAGGTTCCCAGGTATTCTCCAATGATGGATACCCTTTCCATGCAGTTAGGTACTGACGATAGTTACTAGTCCCTCTGTGACCAATGATCTGATCAACTTTGTATTCTTCCTCAGCCGCAATCATGTCAGGCGGTGGTCAGGAGAAGTTGGGACCATGTATAGCTGTCTCTTGATAGGTTGATAAGAGAGAAGCGTGAAACACATCATGAATCTTCCACGTTGCTGGGAGACAGAGGTGGTAGGTGAGGGGTGATAGAACCTGAGTGATCTCAAAAGGTCATTGTCATCTGGGAGCCAGTTTCCTGGAAGGGTAGAGAAGGTGGAGATGAGTGGCTTCCAGCCAAATCTTGTTACCAACTTTCCAGGAGACGAATTGTTGGGTGACACATTGCTGCATTGCTAAGCATGCTGAGTCATGTGCTGCCAGGGCTTCTTTTCAGGCTTCATCTAGGTGGGAAAGATGTTGTTCTAAAGCTGGGATAAATGTCTTGCCTAAAAAGGGATAGGGTTGGGGTTCATAGCCCATTATAGGGGAGAAGGGCGAGGTTTTGGTGAAACTGTGGACAACTGAATTATGATGGAATTCAGCAGTGGTCAGGAAGTTGGCCCATTTGTGAGAGTCATGGGCACAGAAGATGTGAAGATATGTTTCTAATTCCTGGTTTGAACGTTCGGTTTGTCCATCTGTTTGAGGATGGTATGCAGTGGAGAGTTTCACATTATATTGCAGTAATCTAGCGAGCTCTCTGGCAAACACAAATGTGAATTGGGGGCTTCTGTCAGAGATGACGGAGTCATGTAAGCCAAATCTTTTGAATACATTGTGGAGAAAGAGCTTAGCGACTCCCGCTGCATCGATAGTTTTGTGACAAGGACAGAGAATTACCCCCTTTGTAAGGCCGTGGTCGACCACAACCATGATTGAATCAAAACCCTGATATGGGAGGAGATCTGTGATGAGATCAACAGAGATCTGGTGGAATGGTAGGGTAGTGGACAATTTAATGGGGTGAAGTGGAGGTACTGTTGGATGGGTGTTGACTTTATTTTGCTGGCATGTAGCACAACCAGCAACGAAGGAGTTGACAAAAGTGGAGAGGCCCGGCCACTAGAAGTCATGTTCTAAGAGAGCTTTGGTATGAAAACAACTAGCATGGCCCGTGGTGGGTAGTTCATGGATAGAAGATACCAAGGCATGGCAGGCCTCAGGGGGTATGTAAAGATGGTTTCTGAAGTATAGGTGACCATTATCATAGGTCCAGTCATGGATGGCGGAGAGAGGGAGAAGGGGTGAACCGTTCGCCAGAGAGTGAATAGCACGAAGGACAAATGGATCCAAGGTGGAAGAGGTTTGAATATGTTGAGCAAGAGTGAGATCAAGGGCATTAATAATGACAGGTTCGGGATAGATAGATGCCTGAACATTGTCAGAGGAAGTATCGATGAGGTCCTTGCAGGATAGAGTGTCTGCTGGGGCCATCTTTAAACCTGGGGTGACTTGCCACACGATGGGGAAATCCTGTAGAAAGAGGGCCCAACGGGCTTGCCGTTGTGAGAGTTTATGAGGGTCCCAGATAAATGACAGGTTCTTGTGGTCAGTGATGATGGTAACATTGTAAGGAGTGCCCTGGAGGTATTGGTGCCATTCTTGTAGAGCAAGAATGACTGCAAGGAGTTCTCGGTCGTAGATAACATAATTGTACTCAGCGGGAGCGAAGATTTTTGAAAAGTAGGCACAGGGATGGAAATCCCCATTGATATCGGTTTGCATGAGGACTGCCTCTGCTGCTATGAGAGATGCATTGGTCATAAGAGTGAAGGGTTTTGAGCTGTTGGGAATGTGTAGCACAGGGGTGAATGAGAATATTGATTTTAGTTTATTGAAAGCAGTCTGTTGTAGCGAAGTCCACTTCCAGGGTTCGTTCTTTCAGGTGAGGAGATTTAAAGGAGCAACTACACAAGTGAAGTTGGGGATAAATTTGTGGTAGAAGTTCACAAATTCAATGAATGACTGTACTTCTTTTACTGTAGTAGGAGGTTTCCAGTCTTAGACAGCTTTCAGTTTAATGGTGTCCATTTCTACTCATCCATTGCCGATAATCATGCCCAGAAACTCCATTTTGGGAACGTCAAAGAGACATTTTGACAGTTTTATAGAAAGACTATGTTCTCAAAGGCATTGAAGGACTTGACATGTCCTTGCGTGATGGAGCTTAAGGTTGTCCTTGACGAAATATAAGTAGTCACTTATGCTAATGAGCATTAGGCTAAAATGCCTTATGACTCTACCTACTTATCTTAAACGATGAGTGGAGGAAATGATTAGCATAAGTCCCTAAGACCAGTAATAAAGGGGTCTTTCCAGATTAGGTAATGCTCAATGATGCTCGATGATGCTCGATGATGCTCGAAATTACCTTATCAAGTAAATGATTCCCACGGTTACCATTTTGACTCAAACATGAGTCAGAACGGATAGAAGGTTCTGCAACCTTCTATATGATGTCATATTAGGTGATCATTATGTGACTCACCTATGACATCATGATCACTCAGCATGTTCTTTGACCTTCCATGACATTCTATATGACTCACATATGATGTCATATTTCCTTATACACGTAGTTTGTTGATTAAATTAGATTTTAATCTCCTCTTGTAAATTACGTATATATAGGGCCACCCTATCTCCACTGGAGATAAGCGGAATTCATACCACCCGCATACGGGCTTCATTTCCAATCCACCCCTGAGATCTATTACTTGATCTCAATACTCTAAATCTTAAATCTGCTACTAGAACCTTTGACCTAGCGTCAAGCACCGCTAGTGTAACCTTGATCCCGCTACCTCAAGGTATCCAGAGGACGCTGTAGTATTGTTCTACCAAGCTCTACTCTCTCACAAGTGAGTCTCCAACACTTGACCTCTATTCGAGAGATCCCTTGCTGTCGCACTGCATATCTTGCTGCAGAAAGGTCCCGTATCCTTTCTTCAGTCCTTTGTATGGATACCAAGATCGTCCATATAGATCTTGAGCCATTTTTCTGCTATCATGTCAGCAAAGATATGGTTCATGAAAGCTTGGAATGTGAGGGAAGCATTGCAAAAACCAAAGAACATGATGGTGGGTTTGAAAAGACCAAGAGGAGTAATAAAGGCTGCTTTCCATTGGTCTTCTTCTTGAATGCAGATGTTGTTGTATCCCCATTGGATATCGAATTTGGTGAAAAGAGTGGACTTCTTCATGTCGTCGACGAGTTTCGAAATGAGAGGGAGAGGGTATACATTTCGAATAGTGTGGGCATTTAGATATTGATAATCCTGACATGGGCAAAGGGACCCATCCTTCTTTGGTACGAAGAAGAAGGGGGAGGCCTGAGAAGATTTTGATGGGACAATGTGGCTGGTTTTCAGATGTTCTTTAACAAAGGCTTTGCATGCTTCTTGTTCTACTGGATTTAAGGCATATGCCTTAGCGATCTTGGGGGTAAAGGAAGGACAGAGTTCGATAGTATGGTCATAAGCTCAGAAAAAACATCTTTATAGTCTTTACACCAGGAAGGAAGTTGCTGTTCTTTGGTGCTCACTTCTTGGGCCAATTGAGTGGAGATGGTGATCTTATTTATCACTTCTTCGGATGTCTGAGAGAGGTACTCACGAAAAGACACCATCAATTCCTCAGTCCATCGTTTTCATTTAGCGAGTTGGTGAGTTATTTTCCTGTCCGCTTCAAGTCCTAGGTAGCAGAGTAGATATTGTTGGTGGGTGGTCTCATCAATGGTTTTGGGTGATGGGAAGATGTGAACTGATTGTTTCGACCAGTCAATGGATGGGTTCCATTTCTGTAACCAGGGCATCCCTAGAATAATTTGGTTCCGTCCTAGGTTGGTGGCCATAAGGTATAGTCTTTCTTGATGAGATCTAATGGTGATGGTGACATGGGCTTTCCATTGAATCGTTCCTCAAGAGTTAAGAGTTCCATCTACATTTCTGGCGACAAGAGGTTCAGGGAGTTGTTTTAGAGGAAAGTGTATCTTGGTGAGGAGATTGATATCAATAAAGTTTCCTGTTGCTCTGCTATCAATGAGAGCAATGCTTTCGACGATTTGAAACTTATGGGTCAGGGTGACTAGTAGGCACATAGTTCTCTCATTCAGTATTCCTAACAGTACATGGTCTAAGTCATGGGAAGAGGACGTCAAGATAACTTCCTGGTTCAAAAATCCGAAGTTTCAACATTGGCAATGGCTTCTTCTTTCTCTGCAGGCTGTTCTTTGTAACAGATGTGAAGGGTTTGGAGGACATTCTCATCTTTTTTGCCTTTGAGGCAAAGAGATTGGATAAAGGTTTCTAACTCTGTGGGAGGTGAAGCTTTCAAGGTCGAAGGTTCTAGGACTTTAACAGATTGGAGATTCTTGGATCTTGGATGAGGATTGGGTGTTGAGATGCGAGAATGTGACGAGGATGGGGGGTTGCTTCTGGAAGACCAAGAGGAACGGCAGTCCTGAGCACTGTGTCCTTTCTTCCAGTATTTGAAGCAAGCTCCCTCTCATATACATCGAGCCTGTTCAGCTGGAGTGAGCTTAGGCAGCGCAATGAGTTCATCTATGTCCATGGCATTTGGGTCACATTGAGGATGAGGCTGGGAGAAATGGGAGGGCGCTCCATGTTGTCCTTATAGGGCATTGATATGAGCAAGTTGGGCATGGAAGGTCTTTACTTTCTGGACCCAATCGTCAAGGGTGGTGGGGATGGTTGCCATAGAGAGTATTATGGTGGCAAGACGTTGGTCTAATCCAACAGAAAACTGGTCAATGAGAGTATTGACGTCGGTGATCTCTGCTTTGGCAGTGAGGGTCTAGAATTTGGTAATATATCTCTGAAATCCGTCATCTATGTCTCCATTGGGACGTTGAAGGGTTTTCTGAGTAAGCTGGTAGAGATCTCTTCATGCTGTGGCTTGTTTGTCAAAGGGGTAAAACATAGTGGTGAAATCTTCAGAAAAATGTTCAAAGGTTTTGTCTTGGGCAGGGATGCCAGGGTCGGTGGCTTTGGTATACCAATTGGATACAAAGTTAGAGGTAGTCCCGTCACTCACCAAGATGCAGCTGAGGGCAGTGAGGACTTTGGCTTGTTCAGTATTGTAAATGGTGGTGTTCAACAGAAAGTAGACATTTATGCCTTTGATCCATCAGGTGGCATCAATGGCTTTTCCTGTGAAGTCAGTTGGGAGGGCTGCTTTAATCTCTGGGGTGGCCATGCCAATAGGGCTGGGTATTCTAGGTGGTTGTACTGGGGTAGGTGGTCTCGGTGATGGAGTCTGAGCCAGAACTAGGATAGGCTGTCCTGAGGGGAGAATCGCGACTTGTGGGAAAGCTGGAGTTACAGTGGGTCTAGGGTTGCTAGGGCCTGGGGTACTGGTGATTACAGGACTGGGTATCTGAGTGGTACTTGGGGGAGCATCAAGTGAACAACGTCTGGGACTACTGGTTGGTGGGATCGAGACTCTTCCAGCAAATCGGCGAGAGATATACTGGGGTCTGGTTTCTGGGATTAACTGGGTGGTGTCTTCGTCATTGCTGGTGATGATGGGACTAGGGGTTCAATACAATATGATGGCTAGATGAGGGTCCTTCTCCTAGGGAGGAGGGACAAAGGATACTTTCGATCTTTTGTTACGCAGAACATCTTTCAATGTCCAAGAGCCTTCAAGGAGAGCTAGTGTGAGGACCTCACGAAGAGTTGCACACTACCACTAGTCTCTTGTGACAAAGGTTGAAAGGTCAAAGGTTATCTGACTGTCAATTGGACAGCAAGCAAGGTATTTGATCAAGGACTAAGAGATTCGCTCTTAGGACAAAGATCAACATGAATTGTGTAGATTGAAAGTAAGGACTACAGGACTCATCTGGGTATAAGTACTAAATGATGACTAAGCATGGAAGGCTATAGAATCATCTAGAAATGTGAGGAACAGGGGAAATGTAGCTGACATAAGAGAATCAGCTAAAGGAGACATGAGTCTATGAGAAGTATTCCAGCTTATCGTACCCTTATCAGTATAGAAGAGAATATAATGAGATAAACTGATGAAGGTTAATTGAATAGGATCCTGTCGTATGGAAAGGAAGAGTCAGAATGTGAATTGACAAGATGAATGGATCACAAGAGGGTTAAGTTCCACGAAGTGGGACTAAGAGTGAGAAGCGAGTATTTATGGACAAAAGTAGGTCTACTGTGCCATTGGTGAATGACAAGTCAGACAGAAAGAAGAAACATGCACCGATAAAGGTAGGAAATCATAACACTTTTGAAGAGTAGAAATAGTTTCTAAGAAGCTATATGTACCTATACCACACACAAGCCCCCAGATATCTCATCAAATACATCCACTACTCCTCTTGTCTCTGCTGCTGGTATCATCTTAGGTGCCAATCCAAAGTTTTCCTTAGGACCCACATTTGCAGATTGCCTAGAGTCTAGT
>JBBPKV010000302.1:0-16435 GCA_038089455.1 Tylopilus cf. leucomycelinus
AAATCCCTACATGTTCCCACACACGAGGTCTTACGATTTGCATGTCAGAATTCGCGCCTTGATGTGGATAGATGTCTCACTGAACATCCAAATGTTTCTGTTGTGATAACTTGCGGCAGTAACCATCGTCTCAAACCTGATAGGTATTCATGCGTTTCACGTTCTTTTGTCCCAGGGGTATCAGACATGTGTATTTCTATCCATGACAGCAGTCCGAGCGGGGGCTTTCTGACTAGTATCTTGGCCCTATTAGTGGGATACCTCGCATCCTAGCTTTGAGACTTCCACGAAATATGCTTTACGCCCACGAGAGTGCTCGACCATCCTTTCTCAGTCTGAACCCCCCCTTCTAGTATGCTCATGCAGGTACTAACGCACGCGACGTCGACGACTGATACATGCATCGTTAAACTTCTCGTTGCCACCGTTGATTTCCACCCGGCACCTGGTTCACCCATTATCCAATGTCAATTCGGAACTTTAATTCACTACGTTTACTGCGGCGCTCCACCGTCCGGTTCCCCTTTATCCTATCCGTTCCCTCCACATAGTGGTCAGGGCGTTTAGGTACTTCTATAAAATGGCACTTCAGCAGAGCAGTTGATCCGGCCCCTTTGATTCCAGTGCGACTTGTCGCCTATCTCAGTTAGGCAGTTGGCAATGATCATGAGGACTCTCCGCCTTTGACACACAATTCTGACAGGGCCCGCATGCATATTAATTGCCGACCGCTTGACATACGAACCGTGCCCTGAAACGTTGAACGATCCACAAGGTACGAAACTAGCACAGGGAAATTTACATTGATTCGAATCGAACATATTCTCGCAGAGTTACAAGTTGACAATTTGACTCATCGGTCAAACCGTTTCCAATTCAGCGACCGTCTTTAGAGATTCTTCAATAACGACGTCTGCAGCGTCGTACTGGATCCAGTGGGTGACCCCCTGAACCACGAGGGTCCGAATGTGAGGGTAAGGGTGAAAATAATCGACCGAGCAGACACTAGAGCGGGTGGGGTCCGCAATCAAAACCGTCACGCGCCACTTGCTCGACATCGGCGCTTGGAGATACTCGAGAGAATCCCACGGTTTGTTTTGCTGGAAAAAGTGTCAATATCAGTGCTTACACGCGAATCCAACAGCACCACCACACTTACCTCGAACACGTGTCGCACCGTGTCGACATAACACGCACGTGCTCCAAACTCTCTAACGATGCCATCCTCACGCTGCCACATAGGATTTTCGGCGCGATGGGCGTCTGCATGTTTGGGGTTGGCGAGAGAATCGGTAAATTTCTCGTAGAAAACCAAAGATTGTTCTGGTGAGAGTTGCAGGGGAATATCGAGGAGGACGATCGCAGTCGGATATGACGGGGGAAGATTTGGCAAGAGGGCCAGGGCGACCAAGCCACCCATGGAGTGGCCGATGATCAAGGAATAGTTCCTCGCATCGAGGTATACACGAAGATCTTGCGCGAGGGAACTGACGTGGTAATCAGTTGACGTTCTGAACCCATGCCCGATGAGATTGGGAGCAGTGACGAAGTAACCTTATAGTGGTGAGTAAACTTTCTTGGGTCGTCGTTCGATGTAACGATCGAGTCGTACCTTGAGCAGCTAAAGCAGACGCAACACGCTGCCATGTGTGTGAGGACGATGTCAACCCATGGATCAAAAGTGCGTGCTTGGTCGCAGTGGGTGACCCCCAGGTCGTAGCAGAGGGAACGCTGGTCATGGTGGTGCGCAGCAAAATGCAGGGACCAGACTAGGGTTACTGGGACAAAAGAACGATATCTCGGATGGGGAAAGATCAAGGTTCGAAGAAAGAGACTCAGCGAAAGGAGAACACTTTACCGCGATTATAAAGGGTAGCTAGAGAGCGCACGGGGTCCGAAAGTTGGATTATTGATGGTAACGCTCCCCGGGAAACAAAAACGTCAGGCACTACAGCCAGCTGGCAAACGGTTCCCGCGATCTGGACGCAGGTATATGGCGTGTTTCACCAGGTCTTTCGCTGGCCAATACAGTATCTGATGCTCCGGGTTTGGAGATCTGGGATCAAAGACTTACGCTCGCCTCCGAGCAGATGAAAAGCCAGAAGACCGTGACTGTTCCGCATGCGTAGCCATAGTAAGTAGTACTGTGAGAATGTTCTTCAGATAGGCAAAGTGACAACGGAAAGAATAGACTCGAACTTGAGATGTAAGACCCATGCAAAGACGGACACGCGTACAAAGAATGCGGAGGAAGTGGCTTACTGGCATCGACAGATGTAGTGGACTCGGAAAGGAGTTCTCTGCATCTGAGGTTGGCGCCTTGAACTAGCAGACGTACCGGGACACATTAAACAAGCCAAACGAGTTTCTCGATTGTGCAGCGCACAGCATGTTTGTCGCCTTTGTCAGGTTCGGTCGGGGAATCCCGGGTTGCACCGCTTGCCACTTCGGGCGAGCGTGCACATAGCGCTCGACATGCCCGTTCGCGACGAACGTGAGACAGCAGACCCAGCCGGGTCTCGCACAGGAGGCGGGTGGTAGGGCTCGTGCGTGGGGTCCGGACTCCGGGCAATCCTGATGGGAAAAATCACTGTACACACTCCAGCAGGACCGGTGGACCACTACCCCACACACCCCACCCGTTTGAACGGAGGCAGGCGTGGCGACATGTGCACCAAGTACAACATGGTTCTGTGGCCCGAGCGACGAAATCCCGAGGGGGCTATTGCCTCTGAGCTGACGCGGGCAGGGGAAAAAATTTGAATATACATACAAAAAATCGGCCGAACGGAGTGGAAACAAACGAAACAAATGGCACCCACCAATCGGAGTGCGCTTGCTGTTTGTTTTCGAAGCAAAGTACGTTACACACTTTACATCACCTATCTGCACTTTTCAGTGCTCTGCGGTCAATTCTTCCAATGATCAATGGTTTGTGAGCTATGTATGGACTTGTACTGGTACTGGGGGACCATTCTATAAATTTTCAGTTTTGGCAGGGCTCGTCACTGTCCGTCGCATTGTTGTGACCGGTGTTACCGTAGTCACACTCGCTCGAGGGCTAAGCACAAAATGTACTCGCGTTCAAGAGAAAGAATGAATATTCCGAAACTGGAGTCTGTCTCTGTAGACAGGACTCCTTATATACTACTGTACATGTGGTATACTCGTGTGTAACCTGGTCCATGCTGGTTAAGCCTAGACACTACATCATGAGCGTATGTAAGCTACGTCACAGCCTAGAAGGCTCTAGAGTACTATGGGTGTAGATGTGAATGGCTAGAATGACCAGATATCAGATAAGCTGATACAGGCATTAGTCCAATTAGTCCATGATAGTAGATCAGATATGACTGAGTAAAGGGTGACCATAAGACTACAAATACTGGTCACAACATTACCCCCTCGTTAAGGTTGAATTGTCCTGATTGACTATTACTAACTCCAATAATAGGGGATAACGAGTAAAAGAAAACCATCAGAAGAGTTGTGTGTAGAATGCTCTAATGTGCTGATCTGCAACCTATCAGTGGCTGTATTGATGTGTGTTTGGGCACTGATGGGGGTTTTTCAAGTGGTATTGAAGAAATAAGAAATGATAAAACCTGAAAAAGAAATCCCAGGGTCAAAACCCAGAGATATAAAACCATATGAATAATGTCCATATTAGAGAGATGAAGGATAGAGAAATTCTAACCAAGTGGGGTGGCTATCCACTGGTGGGGCATGCTAACTGATTTAAATAGAAAAGAAAGAAAAAGATATTCCTTGTGGGTGTCTGCCCCTGAAGCAGCAGATGGGTAGATATGATATTGGATGGGAGGTATGTTGAGCATACATGTTTAGGGTGCAAGGATGCCCACCAGACTCACCAAGTGGTTCTAGTACTGCAACTGGGTGTGGCTAGAGTCAGGAAAAAAGCTGTATTACATTAGGACGCTTGGCCTGGCATTTATACTATATTGCGTAGCTAGATGGAGTGACTACTAAGCGCTCCTCATATTCTCACTTCACAAAGGTGAGGGTCCACTCTATGCTCATATAGATTACATGTAAGCCAGACTGAGTCCGGTACATGTCTGGATTAGACTCTGGTCTGGATCTATCAGACTGAGTCAGACAGCTATGAGACAAAACTAGACTACTTTGGGAGCATACTATCATACTACCTACAGAGTCTGTTCAACACTCCCCCTTGCTAAAATGCATGGGTGCACATAAGTGGAATAGGAATGGTTTTAGGGTTTCTGATTGTTGGGATAAAAGACAAGTCCTAGTTATGAACAGAATTTCTGGAACTTGATACATCCTAGATTCTTCGTGAACATGTCAGCCGGGTTTTCAGATCCATCTATGAATTTGATCATGACTTTCCCTTCACTAACGACTTCTTGTATATAGTGGTAGCGGATGTCAATATGTTTAGACCAAGATTTGGTGATGGGGTTGGATGCCATGAAAATGGATTCTTGATTATCTCCAGTGATGGGAATCGGATGTAAATTGTATCTGAGTTCACTTAGAAAAGTCTGGATTTAGATGGTTTGTCTAGAATAGTCACTTAGGGCCATGTACTCGGCTTCGGTGAAGGATAGGGCGATTGTATGTTGGGCATGTGACCTCCAACTGAATATTCCATTTGCCAGTTTTAAGTAGTAACCGGTTTGTAACTGGCAGGTAACTGGATCGGATGCCCAATCCAAGTCCGTACATGCAGTAATGCCTAGACCAGATGATCTGTCATAGACTAAGGCATAGTTTCTTGTTCTGATTAAGTATTGGAGAATGTATTTCGCCTTGTCTAAATGTTCTTTGGATGGATTGGCACAGTGATGGGAGAGCATCGTCACAGTATATGCAATGTTGGGTTGGGTGCCAAGCATGATATATAGGAGTAACCCTATGATGGACTGAAAGTGGGATCTGAGTGTCACGTTCACTGGTTTATCATTCAAATGAGGGTAGTAGCCTTCTGGTAGGGGAGTTGGTGCTAGGCATGCATTAGCCATGCCACAGCATTCAATGATCTTCTCCAGATATGCAGATTGATCCAGCAGGATCTTCTTGCCTTTGCGGTGGATTTACATTTGGAGGAATTCCTTCGGGATACTGAGATCCCAGCATTCCCACTTTTGCATAAAAGCTTTCTTAATTTCATCAACAATCTTTTTACTTGGTTCACAGAAGAGGGCATCGTCAACGTAAATAATCATGACTACCATAGTAGTGCCCTTTTTCCAGTATAGGAAAATTCCAGTGTCAGATTTCAAACACTCAAATCCAAGTTTGATCATGGGCTCATTTAGCATATGCCACCAAGCCAGTCTGGCTTGTTTGAGTCCATATAGTGCTTGGTTTAAATGTAGCACTTTGTGTTTTTAGCTAGGAATGATAAAACCTTCTGGCTGTTCCATATATATCTCCTCATTGAGCTTTCCATATATGTAGGTAGGCACTTCAGACATCTAGTCTGGAGATGTACTAGTCTTCTAGTGTAGCCAGTGCTTGTTACGCAGGACGTCTTTCAACGTTCAAGAGCGCTCAAGAGAACTAGTGTAAGGACCTCACGAAGAGTCACACACTACCACTAGTCTCTAATGACGAAGATCCAGAGGTTGTAGTTTGTCTAACTGTCAATCGGACAGCGAGCAGAGCACTAGATCGAGGACTAAGAGAGTCGCTCTTAGGACGATGATCAACGTGAATTGCATAGATCGAAAGTGAGTACTACAAGGCTCGTCTGGGTATAAATACTAAATGATGACTAAGCATAGAAGGCTAGGGAATCATCTAGAAATGCAAGGAATAGGGGGAACATGGCTGACGTAAGAGAATCAGCCAGAGGAGGTACGAGTTCGAGAGAAGTAGTCCGACTCAACATATCTTCGTCAGCATGGAAGAGAATAGAATGCGATAAACTGACGAAGGTTAATTGGAGGGGGTCCTGTCATATGGAAAGGAAGAGTCAGAAAAGGAATTGATAGGACGAATAGGTTACAACAGGGTTAAGTTCCAAGAAGCAGGACCGAGAGTGAGAAGTGAGTACTTGTAGACATGAGTGGGTCTACCGTGCCATCGGCAGACAATGAGTCGGACAGAAAGAAGAAACAGGCATCGATAAAAGTATGAAATCATAATAGTGCTAGCATGAGCTGGACTGTTTTGAAATGGACTATGGGTAAAAATATTTGGTTGAAGTCGATTCCTTCAATCTAAGAGAAGCCTTTGGCCACCAGCCTGGCTTTTTGTTGTCTGTCGGTTTTTATGTCAAAGACCCATTGGTTCTTAATGACCTTCCAGTTCTTAGACTGGTCTATGAGTTCAAATACTTTTCACTGTTTTAGTATATCAAGTTCTTCTTGACAAGCAGTGTGCCAGGGAATCTGTTCATCCTGTGGAAGTGTGAGTATGTTCTTGTATGACCATTTGTGAGGTGGTCTCAGACTTGTAGAGGTTGTGTTTGTGGTATGTGCCTCACAATTTGCCTTGCTCAGGATATCTGCAGAATTGTCATTGCAGATTACTTAGGAACATAGGAAGTAGATTAATCTTGCTCCCCCTTCCTAGACTATGCGTTCTACATTGGATTCCAAATTTGTAGAGGATTGAGGTCCAGGGAAGTTGGGCATTGCTCTAGGAATAGGTTGGATATTGCCAGGGTATGATGTCTCACATTGGGACTGGTTGAGTATATCATTCCAGCGACTTTGACTTTCAATGTCCTTGAGTTGACTAAGGGGGTGTCGACGGTCCCCATAGACATTACCTGGTTGGTTGGGTGGACAGCAGATGTGCTCGGATCTGCATGGTAGTATGGGAGGAGTATCTAGTTGTTTTCTTTGTCTCGGAGGTATGGAGGGTGGTGGTAGGATATTGTCACCAGAGATATCTGAGAATGAGTCTTCGTGTTCTTTGGATTTGTCAGGAGCATGCGGGAAAGACATCTGCAATGGTGGTGCCTGGTTTTTGGGTTGTTCCTTTTGCTTTCTCAGACCATCTAGTTCATCCTCTGAAGAGAGGGTATCCGGTTTAGGGGCTATTTGGTGGTCTGGGATGTCGGAGGTATGGTTGTGAGTGTTATCTGGCATTTTTCGCCAGGTACTTGTACAACAAGGAAAGAATGTCTCGTTGAAGAGTACATGAGCAGATGTAAACATGAAGTTTGTGGCATGCATGAAGATGCTGTTTTTGTCATTTCAGGGTGCAACTCCGAGGTATGTCATCATCTTAGACTTAGCAGATAGCTTGTCCTTTTGAACATCTGGTGAGAGGTATATATAGACACTGCAGCTGAAAACTCATAGGTGACTGACATCTGGTTACTTTCTGTGAATTAGTTCATATGGGGTGTGCCATCTGAGTTGCTGGATTAGAGTCTGGTTGTACACATGTGTTGCATGGGAAGTTGCAAACTCCCAGAGCAAGGGTGGAAGGCATGTCTCATGATGCATGGACTCTGCTTTATCCATTATGGTATGCATTAGTCTTTCTATGCAACCATTTTGCTGCAGAGTATGTGGTGCACTTTGATATGTGTGTATGCCATGATCTCGTAATAGCTTGTTGAAAGCTTCAGATTTGTATTCTTCCCCTGCATTGGACATCCATCCCTTTACTTTGGCATTGTATTGGGTGGTCACATATTTCAGGAAATCTTTGGTGGCCTGTAGTGTGGAATTTTTGCTTCACATATTTACTGTCCATGCAAAGGATGTGAAGTCATTGAAGAAGATGATCATGTAATGATGCTTCCAGTATGATTTCATTGGAAAGGATTTTAAGTCTGAGTGGATTAACTTGAAGGGCAATGACACACGCTCCTTGTTGTCTGGGTAGGACCAGTTTGGCATTTTACCGAGTGTACAGCCTGGACACGGAGCATTGGATTGCTTTTCAGCGGTGTCTGGAAAGCTATGTGTGTGTTGGTGTGCCTTGGACAGTACTTCCTGTGAAGGGTGTCCAAATCGTCTATGCATTGTTTTCATGTCTACTGTGGCGATGGTAGTATCAGCACTAGAGACACATGATGCCTGGATAATAAACATCATATCATGGAAGTTTTGTGGTTTAAAGGTTGCAACTGGGGTAGGTCCATCCTAGAAGGTAAGGTTTCATGAGCGTCTGATGAGGGACCAGTCCAGGTTGTGTTGCAAGAGCGAACCAACTGAGATAAGTCATCCAGTCAGATTCGGTACGTGTAGGACTTTGTCTAGCTATATTAGCTGCTCAGTTCCTTTGGGCGATGTCACCTGGAGGATAACCTTTCTGGTTCCAATAGTGCATCCATCGGATGGCATAGCCATTGTGATGGATATGTCAACCTCATTTTTGTGATATTCAATGAAGTTGTCAATGCAATGCATGAAATGTTGCAATGCACCAGAATTGAGGATCCAGACATTGGTACCATTTGTTTTAGATGGCTCTTTACTATTGCATTGGGTACAATATGCAATCGAATTTGAGTGAACACTTATGTATTTTAATGTAGCTTATAGTTAGCCTCTTTATTCTTCTTCCACTCTTGAGCATGCTTAGTGCACTTCTTTTTGTGCTCTGACTGGGGTTTGTCCTCATTATTCCTCAGGGTCAAGCTAGACTAGTTACCAGACTGCTGCTGTGCAGTGAACGGAGGGTCTCAGTCCTTGTACTTAACTGCAGAAATCTTCTTCACAGATTCTCTTCTAGTGAATTGGTTGTCGCTGCACTTTCTGGACGAGGTCTGTTGCCAGTGCAGGATTGCAGCCTGTTCAATGGCAGAGACCGTTAGGGTATCAGATTTGGATGAGGGCAATCCAGATCTGACATTGCTAGCTTTTTGGTTGAAGCCATGCACTATGAAATCTATTTCCTTCAGTAGTTTTGCTAGAAGGATCATGGCCTCGACTTTGTTGGATAAGGGGTATCCGAGGGTGTTGAGTCGCACAAATTGTCTGATGATCTTGGACATGGCCAGTGTAGGAGCTCATCGCTCTCTACATTTATAGACCAGTTTCTCGCATCAGTTTAGGTTCTCGTACAGGTCCTTTTATCGTGTTCAAGAAGTCCATCCTGTCTCGTGTTGGTCTGATGTCAGTCCATTTCTATCTGTGTGTATTTCATCAGTCCGAGTCTAATTGACAGCCCGCTTTTTAGTCCTGTTCGTAGTCCGAGTCTGGACATGATCTTTTATTTTCTTATTCTCGTCACCACCTATCACTTCCAATAAGTCATAAGTTACCTTCTATCTCAGTTACATCAGTCACAGATGGGACAGCATTTCATTTAGACTACAAATATTTGTTGACAGATATATATGGCTTGTTGACTTGACCTTGTGTCGTCCTTTGACAGGACCACATGTTTATACACAGTCCTGGGAAAATGCCTGGACTATAAAGACTTGTATTATGCATTTGAATATCAACACTTATCGGGTTTCACTTCATTTTCAGTTTTCATTTGAGTCCCTCTCTGTTTGTATCCTCGCCGCCATTTTGCACATTCATCTCTTCGCTATTTGCCATTCGATCTATCGCTGTTTGTTCATCCTTCATAGTCCAATATTTCAGACCATTCATTAACAGTTTGAACTATGCCAGACTGATCTATTTCAAGCAAGGACTATTGTCTTAGCTACCTCTTCTACCTTGGTCGCCTTTGGAATCCCTGGGACAAGCTTATACTCACTCCCTTCATTTTAGCTTGACTTCACCATTCACCTTGGTGGTCAACACCCACACATTTATCATCTTTCTTACACCGGGGCCAGAGACATGTCGCTGGGAATGGTGGCATCCAGCAGTGCTCGGAATTCCATATAGATCCCAGCTATGCTGGGCTGCATGTACTTGTCCCTCAGGGTATTCCACATATCCATGGTGGATAGACATGCTACTAAGGATTGGCAGATTGGGAAGGTGACACGAAGTTTGATAAATCCCATTGCTTTCGTGTTGTCAACCCTCCAGTTCAGGGATTTTGAGGTATTGTCATTGTCTTCTGGCATTAAGTTTGGTTTGGCTTTGATGATGGCACTCCACCTATCTTTGGCTTGGAGAAAGGATTCCATCTCCAATGCCCAGGGGGTGTAGTTCAAGCTGTCGAACATATGGATGAAGTTGGCTAGCTGGGAGATCATATTTGTGGAGTCTACAAATATTGCATTTTAGTAAACCAGAATTGCTTTGGATTAAAATGGACAGGCATGGGTTCATCCTATGTAGCTCTCTACATGACCTGGACTCTATAGTGGAAAGACTTCGCTATTGGCGGGATTGCATTGCCAAGTCCTTGGACCAATGGAATTTTTCTCATTGTTGGTGGAAAGGCATCACTGTGTCTGATCATGAAGGTGGGATTGTACATCGCCAGAGTTGTTTCTACTGCAGTCGGGATGTAACATCGACTAGGTGCAGACTAGGGTGAGTTGGTGGCTCAGTGGAGGTTGGATGGTATCATCCTTCCTTGGTGATGCCAACTGGGGCTCATAACCTGTCAAGCATACATGTTTAGGGTATGAGAATGCCCACCAGACTCACCATGTGATTCTGGTACTGTGACTGGGCATGGCTAGAGTCAGGAAAAAAGCTATATTACATCAGGATGCTTGACCTGGCATTTATACTATATCGCATAGCTAAATGGAGTGACTACTAAGCGCTCCTCATGTTCTTGCTTCACAGAGGCGAGGGTCCGCTCTATGCTCATATGGATTACATGTAAGCTGGACTGAGTCTGGTATATGTCTAGATCGGACTCTGGTCTGAATCTATCAAACTAAGTCAGATAGCTATGGGACAAAACTAGACTACTTTGGGAGCATACTATTATACTATCTACAGAGTCTGTTCAACAAGGCAAACACTCAGTTAAGAGGTTCTTGGGATAGTTCGGCAAGCTCTCTTTCAAACTTGATGGGACTGTGTTCAGCAGGTATATACCAGAGCGAGCCGTGGCATCAAATAGTATATGAGTAGGTGTGAAGAATGGATTGAAGACGATCAACTGATGATCAGCCAGCAATCTTAGACTGTTTGGAGGATTCTCTTTTAAATCCTATGGGGCAGTGTTCTTCGAGTAGAAGACAACTCAAAATGAGTCTTGGGTAGGGGCGACAGATTCTCTTTCAAATCTGATGGGGTATGGAAAGAAGACGGTGGTACCAGAGTGAGCTAGAGCATCGATGGTAGAGCCTTGGGGATGGGATGGTAAACTCTCTTTCAAGTTTGATAAGGATAAGAGATCATCTTACAGATCTCAGGCTGTGACCAGGAGTGGACTGTCTTTCAAGTCTGATGGATCGAAGTCCCTTGGTGGATAGATGTTGGATTGAAATCCAACAGATAGATATAGCATATGAGTTCTCTTTCAAACTTGCATGTGCGATTGGATGACATGACTGTTATCAACTTTCGGTCATCTATAGGGTACTCGATGGTACATGGGGTTGATTTGACTACAGCTATCCTAAGTGGAGCCTGGTAGGGCAGAGAAGATAGAGGGTCATAGATCGCAAAATGCAATCCATAGGAAGTGCATTGGACACCTAACAACGGATTGCCTAACATTGTTTTTGGCTTTCATTTTTCAGAATCCAAGTCCAAGGAAGAATCGGGAACCCAACAATGGATTTCTCAACATTGTTTTCACACACTTAAATGAAGGCACGATCCCAGGGTCTTTAGGGTGGAAGTTGATTGAAGTTTTCTTTGGCAAAGACATCTTTGAAGTCATGATAGTGCTCTGGGACTACTTCTTCAAAGCTTTTCATATATTTCATTTGATCAGCTTTGATGGCTAGTTCCATTGCTAGGTGAGTTTGATGACTTTGTTGATATTCTTTGACATCAAAAGAGAATAATCTCTCCCCTTCACTAGGATGAAAGTTCTCTAGACTGTCAGAAGATAAAGAGTGAGGAGTATGGTCATTTTGGCAGCAGAAGGTAATGGAGAAGGATTGCCAATCAATGAGAGGGTTGTGGAGTTTCAACCAATCATAGCTGAGGAAAATAGAATGGGAGCTAAGATTGGTGATGGCAAGGGTGATCCTTTTGTGATGGTCGTGGATGATGAGTTTCACCATGTAGAACGAAGTAATGTGTCCACGAGAATTCGGAGTACCATCTGCGTTATAGACTGGAATGGGTCAGAGGAGAGGGTAAACCTGGAGACCATGTTCTTTGACAAATCTTTTGTCAATAGAAGAACCAGTACACCCAGAATCGATGAGGGCCTTGGTGGATAAGGAGGTGAGGTCATCGATGATGATGGTCATGGTGACATCCAGAGTGTTATAGGAACGAGATGTAGCTCTGCAAATAAATCTTGCTTTATGTTGTAATTCGTGGAGAACAAGATGGACCTCTGGTTATGAAAGTCGACATACATTGTTGACCAGGTTGGGAGTTACCTCAGAGAGTTGTGACTTGTGTACGAAGGAACGGAGGTGTTTGAGTGCATAAGTCTGTTCAGTATGCTCACAGACCTTTTTTATCCAGGAAGTAAACTGGTGTTCATCCAGGAAGTATCACGTCAAGGATGATCAGTCCTCTTGATAGGGAGGCACTCTACTGCCTCAACCATAACTGTTATCTTTGGGGAGCGCTCAGCAGCTACAACCCTAGATGGACGTGATAAAATCCGAATGGACTTCATTTGTGTATCTACTTTAGCCTCTTGCTTGGCCTGAGGGCGCCCTACAGCCACTCGTCAGGTTTTCCTTGTTTGCAGTCAGTAGGGTTATTCAGTCTTGGGCTCATCAATGGGTAAAAGAGAATATTTATTTGATGAGACTGTGTTAGAACAAGTAGACGACTGAGTAACTACTGTCTGGGGATAAAATCCTTCCTGACCTTAAGAATCTTATTGGCTAGTTCCTCTGCTGATGTGTATTCTATTGCAATCCCTTGGAATTACATGGTGCACACTTTTTGAGGGCATGGTTTAAAGTGCTTCTTACATGGCCAGGGTTGGCCACACTTAAAACACTTGCCTTCAGCTTGTGCTTTTCCAATATCCATGGGCACTCCTTGTCCACCGAACATACCCACTTGGTTCGGGTGAATGGTTGTGGAGGTCATTGGAGTGCTCTGCTGCTTCAATGATGATCCTTCCACTTTTGGCCATTGCCTTGTGAAGGGAAGTCAATTGTAATTTGATCCCTTCTTTCTTTCATCAATCTCATGGAGGACTTGATCCATGTGGATTAATGCAAATTTCCACTTTTCGACATTATCATTTTCGAGAAGATCTAGTTGAGACCTTTTGATGTATTTGACAACGTCGTTCTTGATTGCCCTTCAGATTAATCGAATGAGTGGGCAGTTCATCAATTTGAGATTGTATCCAGCCTGTAAAACCAGATGTTCAAGACAAACAAAGTAATCTTCTATCGTCCCTTTTCCTTGGGTAAGCTTGTAAAGCTTGTCTTTGGCTTGACGATGGAGTCCAGCCGGCTTGAAAGTTCCTTTCAATTATTTAAGGAACTCTTGGAAGGTGGTTGTCATGAGTCTATCCACATTATACTGGAGGTAGAGATCTGTGAATCTACCAGCAGCATTGTCGCCCTTCATATACAAGAGCGTCATGATAATTTTGTCCTTGTTGGATGGCATCCTTTCGAATCCACTAAAGTACAATGATAGTTGTCTACACCATTGTATGAACTTTTTCTTGTCTCTATCATATATATCCGGTTTCACTGCTAGAGACTTTCCACAAGTGCCAGAAGGTTCCCTCTTGGTAGGGACCATTGTTGGGAATAATTGAGAGGGTAGTCTCAATGACGTCATACGAATGTTGGATGAAGGTATGAGGGGGCAATGGGTAGAATTGGAGATACTGGACTCCATAAAGTAGGTCCTTGCGATGGTTGCATGCATTTGTGGATGTAGGAACAGGGAGGTAATGTGTGGGGGAAGGTATTGTGGTAATGGTTGGTAAATTGGTGCCCTCATCAAAGATGGATGGATATGGAGGGGAATAGATGAGGATGGGATTGGAGGAGGTGAGAAAGGGTGGGGAGCGATGATAGTGTTCCTAGCAGCAAAAACAAGCATTGGCCTGGCAGCTTGGGGACCGATTTGTTGTGCTACCTCCGACCATGCTTGTAAGGTGATGATGTAGGTATGGATGTCGTCAACAGTAGGTGCGGGAGTGGGAGTGGTTTCGGGAAGAGCCTGTGCAAGGTTGGAGAATGAGGGGGAGTGGGACATTTTGTGTTATTCGAGACTAGGTTATGGGTAAGGAAGGCTTCACCTAGTTCAAATTGAAGGTGGGAAGGTGAATGACCAAGTGCTCAGCAGCTACAAGGTCACAAGAGGACAAGTCCAATGATAAAATATCATGGACAAGGCTAAAAAAAGGTTTTGAGGAGTAGTTTGAAGAGCTCTCAAGGAGAAGCATCTTCGGGTCTTCTTTGGCATGTCAATGTCAGCTGGGTTGCTGCTAGGTCCACACTGGGAAGAGGATACCCAATACAGCACTAACTCGTAATGTGAGTTATGATGACATGACAATGCCTGTAATCACATGAACAGAGGCAGCTCTACTGTGTCTGCCTTACATTGACAGCCTCTAGCGCTCTGCAAATACATTCTCTAGTGCTCTATGGGGAATAGCAACTTTATTCTTATTTAATGAGCAAGTTCTCGCAAAATGCAATAGGCTAGCTCTATAGCAAACAACCATATGAATAGCATGGGAGCAGTGCTAGTTCGTCTAGCGTCAAGTGCTAGAACTCTCATTCTCTTAAGTCTGGAACCTAGCTATAACCACAGCAATGAGAGAGTAGATGTAGGAGTAGGCTTCTGTCCAAGGCTTCACTTTCCATTAAACAGAGACCTCGCCAGCTACGACCTGGCCTTTTTGCCTAAGCACAGAGGATCACATTACATGAAAAAAGAATATGGGATCTTTTTGCAGCAAGATATGCAGTGCGACAGCAAGGGATCTCTCAATAAAGAGGTCAAGTGATGGAGACTCACTTATAGAGAGTAGAGCTTTGTAGAACAGTACTATAGCGTCCTTTGGATATCTTGAGATAGCAGGATCAAGGTTACACTAGCAGTACTTGTTGCTAGGTCAAAGGTTCCAATAGTAGATTAAGATTTAAGAGTGTTGAGATCAGGTAATAGATCTCAGGGGTAAGTTGGAAATGAAGCCCGTATGCAGGTGGTACGAATTCCACTTATCTCCAGTGGAGATAGAGTGGCCCTATTTATATGTAATTTACAAGAGGAGATTAAAATCTAATCTAATCAACAAACTACGTGTAAAAGGAAATATGTCATCATATGCAAGTCATATAGAATGTTATGGAAGGTCAAAGATCATGCTGAGTGATCATGATGTCATAGATAAGTCATTTAATGTCACATGACATGACATCATATAGAAGGTCATGGAACCTTCTATTGACTCACTGAATTATGTAATATGAGTCAGTCTAATAGTCATGTGACTTGCTTATATAAGTCATTTGTCAGTCAAGAGTATGTCTAGCTCTTGATTGGACTTAAGGGCAATATATTCCCTTAATGACCTTTACCTTTAGACTTTTTAGGAGTATAATGACAACTTATATTTCATCACTCCCCATTGCTCAAATTTCATTGAACTATCCTTGATAGGTATCAAGCATAAGCAATTGCTTTCCCTTGATGAATTTTTCTCTACTAAGGTTCTTGGTGAAAATATCTGCTTTCTGCTCTCCAGTATTCACATAGAAGAGTTTGATTAAGCTATCTTGAATGCATTCCCTTATATGGTGAATAGAGATTTCGATGTGCTTGGTCCTTCCTTCTTGAACTGGGTTAGAAGCCAAGAATATAGCTCCTTGATTGTCCACATATAGATGAGTTGCAGATAGATGGATCTTTAGTTCTCCAAAAAGGATCTTGATCCATCTTAGTTGCTTTGCCATTTCTGACATGCCAACATACTCTGCTTCTGTGGATGAAAGCATAATCTTCCATTGTCATCTGGATAGCCATGACACTATTCCATCAGCAAGGAATATATAGTATCCTGTGGTAGACTGTCTAGAGTCTATGTCGCCTGCCCAATCAGTGTCACTATATGCCACAAAGCCTGATTGGCTATTCCCTTTATAGGTAAGGCATAAATCTCTGGTAGTTGCCAGGTACCAGACAATATATAATGCCCATTTAAGATGATCTTCGCTAGGATTAGTGGAGAATTGTGACATCTTGATTACAGAATAGGCAAGGTTGGGTCATGTTCCGAGCATGATGTAAAGCAATGATTCGATAACTGATTGGTAATGACTTCAGAGAGATGCATTTGATTCACCAGTACAGTGACCTTGGAAACTGTTGCAATGTTTGGCTGTTTTGAAGTATCTGCTCTGTAGTGTTCAAGGGCGTGGGAACATCGCTTAGTTATAGTGACACGAAATAAAGCATATACTCTTGGCTACATGTAAATATATTTT
>JBBPKV010000303.1:0-14185 GCA_038089455.1 Tylopilus cf. leucomycelinus
CCCTTCGATCTGTCGCCATTTGTTCATCCTTCGTAGTCTGATATCTCGGACCATTCATTGACAGTCCGGACTATGCTGGACCGGTCCATTCCAAGCAAGGACTATTGTCTTAGCTACCCCTTCTACATTGGTCGCCTTTGGAATCCCTGGGACGAGCTTATACTCACTCCCTTCATTTTAGCTCGACTTCACCATTCACCTTGGTGGTCAGCCCCACACACTTATCACCCTTCCTACACCGGATAGGACACGAACCAACCAGGACCTGGTTGTGTAGCAGATGTGCCATTAGGGTTTCAAAGAGCGCTATGTAACAGAGAGGAAGAATCGCTAGTGCTGACTGAAATTGGAGCAGATGAGGATGATGAGGGTGGTAAGGGTGAAGCGCTTCGCATTGTCTGCTACAGCTCAGGGGATAAAAGTTCTTCGGACATGGCAGCTGTGCGATAATCTGGTTTCTTACACGGTGATACCTAAATACCGTCAAAGCAAACTCGTTTTCCCTTCTCTTTGGATGCTTTGTCCACCTGAAAAGTAGCCCATGCCTGAACAAGGTATGGTTGGAATTCTTCATCAGCAGCAACAGGAATGGAGTCCAAATCCGAACTCAGTTCTGTCATGTAGAAAGCGGAGAAGTCGATGTCGAGGATTGCTGGGATAGCAGGGTACATGGTAGACAGGATACCGGTAGTGATATGAGGAGGTGTGTCTCTAGTGAATCCTGTAGAAGATGCAGACATAGATGCTGTAGCTGCATTCAACTGTACAGAGGAATGAGTATAGTCAATACCGTCCTTGAGACATCTACCTCCTGGTGTGTGAGGTATGTCGGATCCGTCTGGCATATAGATGCGATTGTCCTTTCCCCTAGTAATTTTCCCTGCATTGAGGTACTCCACACAGATAGGACAATTCTTTGCAAAATGCCCATGACCAGCACAGAATCTATAGGTAGGGTCTGTCAATCTAGCCATAACGTTGGTCTCAGCCTTGACGGCCAGACTTAGATTGTACGTTTGTGGTGGACTGGATGGATGCAGATGCTGATTGGGATTGGAACATGAAGGACCGTAGGATTGCTGAAAACGAGGCATCACGTCTGACGCAGACAGACTAGATCGAAGTGCTGATCCTGTCAACAAGAATTTGGCAGTGCTTATGACATCATTCATTGGGTATGGATCATCAGGATGGATGTCCAGTTTGACGATCACGAGGTGATGACATATACAATCCTGTAAGAATGCAGGAAACCCTGTCAAGAAAATCATGTTTCGCTCCATTTCGGAGAGCTTATGGTTAGCAATTAAGAGTGCAGATACTTTCGTGAACTTCCTGGTATATTCACCTAGATCGTCCTGATTACGCATCTGCTTCTTATCGTAGTCCTCGACGAGGTACTGGATGTTAGCACGATGATATCGTGTACTACCTTCGCATTCTGGATAGAGTTTCTTGACTGCTTCAACGAACTCTTCCCAATCAGCAGGATCTGCTTCCAGTAATGTTTCCCTTACTTCAGCTTCTTCGAGGTCCACATATCGAATAGCTGCTTTGACCTTACCAGCCTCATCGAGTCTAGCTTGATCGCTGAGCTGCTTGATATCTTCTAAGTACCAAGGAAGCTGGGATGGCGTTTTACCATCAAATTTAGACGTGTTTTGAGTACCTCTAAGAGGCATAAGGAAAACCTGCAGTTGGTTAGCCATTGGACCAAAATGAACCTGTAGAACGTGGGGTAAAGGACTATTTAATCTGATTGGACTAGAAGCGGATTACAATGAGACAGATACAAGCAAAGGAGGATTGACTGAAGAAGAAGGGGACGAATCCTGCTGAAGAACAGGAGGGAATTCAGTTTGATCAAAGAGAAAAGCGAGCGATGGCGAGGGGGAATGATCTTGAGTGATTGATGATGATTCGTGAGCAGATAGAGGTGATAGCAGTGAAAGCTGAGGTGCTACCGGAGATCAACGACGTGATGACAGATGGTTATCAGGTGGAGTAGAGGTCGTAAAACCACTGGGAAAGAATGGTGAGTCTATAACAGGTGACATTGACAGACTGATGAAGTTGTGATGTGTGTGGTCTAGAGTGACTGGGACAAAAAAATTGGACTCAGTAGAGATGTTGAGATAACGAAATTCAGAGAGTAGTTCCTCGAGTTCCAAGCGCTGAGGTGTGGGTCGAAGCGACCTTCTGAGTGGCCTTGTGGAATCCCTCATGGTGGGCTCCAGTTGTAAGAAAGATGATAAGTGTGTGGGTGCTGACCACCAAGGTGAATGGTGAAGTTGAGCTAAATGAAGGGAGCGAGTATAAGCTCATCCCAGGGATTCCAAAGGCGACCAAGATAGAAGGGGTAGCTAAGACAATAGTCCTTGCTTGGAATAGACTGGTCTGGCATAGTCCAGACTGTCAATGAATGGTCCAAAATATTGGACTATGAAGGATGAACAAATGGTGATAGATTGAATGGCAAACAGCAAAGAGACGAATGGGCGAAATGGTGGTAAGGATACGAATGGAGAGGGACTCAAATGAAAACTGAAAAATGAAGTAAAACCCGGTAAGTGATTTATTCAAATGCATGATACAAGTCTTTATAGTCTGGGCATTTTCCCAGGACTGTGTAGAAACATGTGGTCCTGTCAAAGGACGCCATAAGGTCAAGTCAAAGGCCCATATGAAACTGTCATCACCATCTACACCATCCACATACCACTATCACCATGTCTGCTATTGACAACATCCTCGCGCTCTCCCAACCCATGGACACAACCAGTCCGAAAGCCCTTGCTGCTCAAGCTCTGAAAAATGTGAACGCCCGGGTCGTCGATGTCACCCAGATCATACCGGACAACAAGGAGACCCTGTGCAAAGAGCAGGAGATGTGGGTGATGGAGTGGGATAGAGCCTTAGCGAGTAACAAATCTTATTGTACTGTGCGCGAGCTGACTTGATCTGTAGACACAAGTACATGCATGCCTGCGAACGGCATGCAAGCATGGCATGGAGGCTCTGGTTGAACTCAGCACATCACATGACTGACTGGGGACAGTCAGTATCCAAGTCCCCCTCGGATGTAGAAGCTCGTCGCTCTCTACATTTACAGACCAGTTTCTCACGTCAGTTCAGGTTCTCGTACAGGTACCATCCCTCATATTCAAGATGTCCATCATGTCTCATGTCAGTCCAATGTCGGTCCATTTCTATTTGTGCATAGTTCGTCAGTCCGAGTTCAATTGACAGTCCGCTTTTCAGTCCTGTTCATAGTCTGAGTTCAGACACGATCTTTTATTTTCTTATTTTCTTCAACATCTATTACTTCGAACAAGTCATAAGTCACCTTTCTGTCACAGTCACATCAGTCACAGATCAGACAGTATTCCATTTGGACTACAAATATTTGTTGATAGTTTTATATGGGCCTTTAACTTGACCTTGTGGCGTCCTTTGACAGGACCACATGTTTCTACATAGTCCTGGGAAAATGCCCAGACTATAAAGACTTGTATCATGCATTTGAATAAATCACTTACCAGGTTTCACTTTGTTTTTCATTTTTCATTCGAGTCCCTCTCCATTTATATCCTCGCCACTGTTTTGCCCATTCATCTCTTCGCCATTTGCCATTCGATCTATTGCTGTTTGTTTATCCTTTATAGTCCGATATTTTGGACCATTCGTTGACAGTCCGGACTATGCTGGACTGGTCTATTCCAAGCAAGGACTATTGTCTTAGCTATCCCTTCTATCTTGGTCGCCTTTGGAATCCCTGGGACGAGTTTATACTCGCTCCCTTCATTTAGCTCAACTTTACCATTCACCTTGGTGGTCAGCACCCACATACTTATTATCTTTCTTACAACTGGAGCCCACTGCGAGGGATTCCACAAGGCCACTCAGAAGGTCACTTCGACCCACACCTCAGCACTTGGAACTCGAGGAACTACCCCCTGATGCTCTACCTCCCTGTTTACAATGCTCTACCTCCTTGATCACTCAGGGGACTAACAAAACAGGATAAGCTCAGCCCAGGCAGCGGCAGCTGTTGTTCCTGGTCGCTTTTTGCAAACTAGGCTTGACCCTAGCGTGGACTATCAATCCCAATGGGGACAACGGAGAAGAGAGGTGCTACTGTGACTAAGAATACTGCCCTTCCTAGGGGCTCCTCTAAAAGCGGCGAGGGTAAAACGAAATCGCAATCTTCGGCAACGGCCAGAACAACTTCTTAGCCCTGGAGTCTGGGTGGTTCCAATGCTAGTCGAATCCAAGTATTGTGGTCACCCACAGACACTAGGCTAGCTGCTACTGGAACTAAGGTAGACTAGTCTTAGACGTGAAGTCTAGACTAGGAGAGGAGCACAATGATCAAGTCTGAGACATGAAGTCCCAGGAAGTCCAAAGATTGACCCGAGCAAAGCACAGGGTACTGGAGACGCGCCTTCACACAAATCCAAAAACAAGGAGAGACGCATGCAACAAGTCACTGCCACAACAGGGGAGAACTGTTCCAGGGGGTACAACCACGTCTGGCTACTGCTGGTAGTGCCCTATGTGCACTAAGGCTCAGGGAATACCAATGCCATTAAAGACGTGAACCAGGCTCAGGGATTCCCTGGGACAACGAAGCACTCGTCGGTTACAAAGTAAATGTAGGATTGTCGTTACACTAGTTCTCAATGACACGTTTGGGAATGACCATGAATGATACAAGTGGATTCGACTGGGGAATTACAGGGAGTGTCTAGGGTTTATATATATAGGGAATATGTGCACAGACCACACTGTGTAAGATAAGGAATTACTAAATATGGGAAAGACCTTTGCCAGAGATAAGAAGTCTGAGACGTCTAGACCATTCCACTGAGTTCTGTAGTAAAAGGGTAATAAAGTCACACGGTCACGTGCTACAGGTCACATGACTTGAAAAGTTGGGGCTTAGTTAGTGGCTGTTACGCAGGACATCTCACAACGTCCAAGAGCATTCACAGAGGACTAGCACGAGGACCTCATGAAGAGTCGCACACTACTACTAGTCCCTGGGAGTAAAGGTCAAGGGTTTGCAGTCGTCTAACTGTCAATCGGACAGCGAGTGGAGTTCTTGGTCGAGGACTAAGAGAATCGCTCTTAGGACGATGATCAACGTGAATTGCGCAGATCAAAAGTAAGGATTACAGGGCTCGTTCTGGGTATAAATACTAGATGATGACTAAGCATGGAAGGTTAGAGAATCATCTGGAAATACGGGGACTAGGGGATACGTGGCTGACATAAGAGAGTCGGCCAAAGGAGATATGAGTCCAAGAGAAGTGTTCTGGCCTCAACATACCTTCATTAGTATGGAGGAGAGTAGAACGAGGTAAACTGATGAAGGTTAACTGGATGTGGTTCTGCCATATAGAAGCGAAGAGTCAGAAGGCGAATTGGTAGGACCAACAAGTTACAAGAGAGTCAAGTTCCAAGAAGCGGGGCCAAGGGTAAGAAGTGAGTGTTTGAAGGTAAAGGTAGGTCTACCGCGCCAACGGCGAACAACTAGTCATAGAGAAAGAAGGAACAGACATCGATAAATGTATGAAATTGTAACAGTGGCTGGCTTAGGTAAGGGAGAAAATAGGGGTGAATTCATAACAATAGCAGTCCTCTCTTGCTTCGAAGGAAAAATAGAGCAATTCACATACCTCACCATGGACAAGTACCTGACAAAGGAAGATGAAGTCAAGGACCCCACTGTTAGTCAAACAGCCTTATGGGTATTATATGCTTGGCTGGATTGGGTTGGTCTAAAGGAGAATATTACCAACTTTTTCTGAGTCACCCGATATAGCCACAAGATATTCAAGGAGTTAGAATGTTGTTACCAAAACAGCCAACCAATTGATCTCTTTATACAAAACTTCTATATTCTAATGATAGAAGCTAAAATAACAGACTTGCATGGCATAGAGCTGTTCAAAAAATGAATAGATTACAAAGTTTATCGGCACATCATGATGAACTATACAATCAATAACTCTGACTTTCAATACTGGACAGAAATGGCTCTAACTGTAGAAAGAGGATTCAAGTAGATCTATCTCGAAAGAGGAACCTCCCACCCTACTTTTCATCCACGACCCATATCTTCCTTCCCATGTTCATTTCCATATCAGCAGCATTCCCCACAACAATTCCAGAGTTTATGTCCACTTCCTACCCCTGGATATTAATGAACTTTCCCACCTTCATCTCTGTTTGCACCTTCCCTTCCTCAGACACACTCCCCTTTTCCCACTGATAACTGTGAATGTTATGGTTATCACCAAAGAGGTTATATCTGGCCTAATTGTCCCACTAATCCCAATACCCACATAAGAAACACTCCCCCACAAAGGCAAAGGGAACAATACATTTGGGATGCAAACAAGGCTGGATACATAGAGGTTTCTTCCTTTTTCCCATAGAAACAGATATAGGACTCTACATTTTCAAATCAAAGGATTTTTTCCCATAGAACGACTTATGCAAATGAAGCCCACATGTCTCCTGAGGCCAAAGCTTATTGAAGGGATAAGATACAGGTAGAAGCAGCTAAAAAGGTGGCTAAGGCTTTAAAAGGAAATAGCCAGTAGTTGAAAAGGGTAACTGCTAGCTTGACTCACTTCTTGATTGTCCCAAATCTGATTTCCCTATTATGGACCTATCTGTACAAATATGTAACTTGGCTGCTATCCGAAAGGGTGTCTGCACTTGTGATGTGGTACCAGATAAAAAATATAGTGTACTTAATTCCTGTTACGATCATATGCAACGTCTACACTTTTTCCTATGGAACTCTACTCCTTACTGGGCATTTCCCAAAAGCTTTCCACTGCCTATCACCCACAAACTGATGGTCAAACAGAGCATATTAATTGCAAACTAGAACTGTTGTGGTCATCCACAGACACTAGGCTAGCTGCTATGGGAACTAAGGTAGACTAACTTAAGATGCAAAGTCCTAAGCTAGAAGGAGAGCGCAAAGTCAAAACCGAAACACAAAGTCCTAGGAAGTCCAAAAATTGACCTGAGCAAAGCACAAGGTCCCAGAAACATACGCGCATATGAGTTCAAAGTGTCAGCTGCACCTTCACACAGATCTAACATAACACAGCCAAGGGAAAGCACCACAGTCATCAACACAACAGAGGGAGAACTGTCTGGGGGAATGTAACCATGGCTAGCTTATTGAGAACAGTGCCCTCTATGCACTAAGGCTCAGGGATACTCTCGCTATAGGCATGTGAACTCATCTAGGGATTCCTCTGGGACAAAGAAGCACTGAAGTGGGGAGAGTATGAGAGATTGTCATCACATGAGTTCTCAATGGCACGTTTGGGAATGACCACAAATGATACAAGGGGATTTGACTAAGGAGTTATAGTGAGTGTCTAGGGTTTATATATGTAGGGACTGTGCACACAGACCAAGCTGTGTATGATAAGGAATTACTAAATATAGAAGAAGACCCTTGCCAGAGATAAGAAGTCTGAAACATCTAGAACTTTCCACTGAGTTCTGCAGTAAAAGGGTAATAAAGTGCCACAGTCACGTGCTACAGGTCATGTGACCTGAAAAGTTGGAGGATTAGTCAGTGGCTGGCTTAGGTAAGGAAAAGAATAGAGGCGAAATCATAACAAGAACAATATCTTCACAATTATGTTTCTAAGCAACAGGATTCATGGGTTGAATGGCTTAAAATAGCACAGTTCTCCCATAACAATTCCCTTACTACTGCCACCAGCATGATCCTCTTTACTGTCACATGTAACTACTTTCCTCAAATAGACTTTAAAGAGGGATCATCCTCATTAGCTGGAGAGTTTGTGAAGAAAAGCAAGAAAACCCATAAAAAGATGGAGGCCATGTTACATCAGGCTCAGAAAAGAATGAAGCTGCAGGCCAATAAAAGACGATCAGATGCACCAGGATATGCTATTGGAGATAAGGTATGGTTATCCACTGAGAATCTTAAACTTCCGTATACCACCAAGAATCTAACCCAGAAATGGATTGGCCCTTATGAAATCACTGCCACACTACCAAACACTGTCAAACTTCAAATTTCTAAATCAGTCCACATTCACCCTACCATTAAGGTATCATGGGTCAAACCATATCATTAACCATGCTTAGAATAACTAGTTTTTTGCCCTAATGCCATACTGGTCAACATGGAAGGACATGAGGAATTCAAAATTGAATATATTACAGGATCTTGTATGAAAAAATGGAAGCTAGAGTATCTTGTCCACTGGAAGGGATACAATGAAGTTGATCACACTTGGGAACCAGCTGAAAACATGTCTCACACTTGAGATGTAATTGATGACTTCCATCACTCCAACCCTTCTGTACCCCATAAACTCCACAGTACTTCCCTCTCTAGCTTCATTTCCCTGTTCTGCTATTGAGGTGATGATTACTCATGATTCTCTACTACTTGTCTGGAATATAAGTCCTAGAAAGGGGATGGTATTATGATTTCACCCCTATATTTTTCCTTACCTAAGCCAGCCACTGACTAAGCTTACCAATTTTCTGATCACATGACCTGTAGCATGTGACCATGCAACTTTATTACTTCTTCAACTACAGAACTCAGCAGAATCTTCTAGAATCTTCAGACTTCTTATCACTGGCTAGGTCTTGTTTCTCTTATAGTAATTCCTTATCTTGCACAGCATGGTCTGTGCACAGACCTCATACCTATATAAACCCTCACTACTTGCCTGTACTCACTAGTCAAATCCATTTCTATCATTTGTGATCGCTCCCAGCATACCATTGAGAACAAGTGTGACTTCTTGTTTCCCACCACTATCTTGCTACCTCATGCCTTGTGCCCTGAGAACTAGTGCCACTCGCTATAGTCCCTTATGTCTATGAGAACCACAACACTATGAGATGACTAATTATAGAACAATATAGAACCTCATAGAAAGACAAAGAAAGATAGAGCTATGTAATTGATGTAAGAGAATTGACTAGAGGAGAAGCAAGTCCATAGTTAAGGTCATCTAGCTCAATGAGTCCTCATTAGTATGAATAAAGAATAAACAAGAAGAGCTGACAAGAAGTAATGAGTTATTTCTATTGTATGAAATAGAACAGTCAGAAGAAGAACAATAGGAATGATAGGTTACAAAAGAGTAAGGTTCTAGGAAGTGGGGCCAAAGACGAGAAGGAGATACTTATGTTCAATGACTGGTCCACCATGCCATCAAGTGAAGGAAAGTCCATAGGAAAGAAAAAAAGTACACTGATAAATGTAGGAAATTGTAACAGTTAATTATTACTAAGTTATAGTTTGGGAATGAGGATACTATTGGTGGGAAATGGAATAATGCAACTAGAAAAGAAAATGAAAAGTCTACTAGCAACTAGATTTGTTCCTTGAATAGGTATTCTAGTGAATCAAGTATAAGAGGTACAATGAGAGTAGCTAATTATTTTGTCATTGATTAAAGTAGATAAGTATGTCTGAAACTACTTGGCTGGTTACTGGGTGGTATTAGAATAAGTTCCTGTGACTCCATGATGTCAAAGTGAATCTATATGATAAGAGAAGAGATAGTAGTAGTGAAGTCTTGTTTTATTAAAACAATTTACTCAACTAAGTGTAGCCATAATCTAGATAAGTGGAGCTGCTGGTAGTTGAAGGAAGGAGCCTTGCTAAATGTAGATGGGAAGCAACTAAAGAGAGACTTCAAGTATGTAGAACAACAAGATACAAATTTCAGGAAAGAACAAAACTATGATCTTGGCTTGCTTGGGGGCTCATCTTATATACTATTCTACTATGTGTACATGTTTTCTATGATGGTAAACCCATAAGTAGTAGTTCTGGTATAAAGAAATAATGTAATAGTCCATGGATATCCATGTATATATAAGATTAACCTAGAGTTTAGGATAACTACATAAAGGCTTATTACTATGTATGGGCATAGAGTTACTGACAGATCAGAGCCTAGGGTATTACCATATGTGGGAGGCTGTGAGGCAATAAGCTATGTAAATATAAAAAAGCATACATATATGCTTGAATTAAAATGTAAAGTATAGGTAATTTGTAGAATAGCTATTACAAATTGATGCTGATCATGGTATCACTGCTGAAAATGAGATTGTTCATTCTGATTAGATACACTGTGGGAAAAGTATTCGATCTCTAATTACTATACTATATAGGAAACTTATTGATTTAGCTTGAAATCATCCTTTATCAAATGAATACTTCTTGAATTATACTATACTTTCTACAAAAAATATAGATATCAATAATATCAACACTGCCATTCTTGCATCTTTGCCTAGTGACAAGAAAGTCTATAATAGTATAGACATAGTCATAGAGTAGAAGTATTAATATATTTCTACAGAATTTTATATACTCTTATTTTACTCTAAATAAATAATAAAGTGACAGAAAGTAATATATAGCCTATGTCAAAGGCACAATAGATAACTGCTAGTATTACTACTACTTATGGAATGAAATAGAGACAATATAACATTAAATTTAGTAAGTGTTTGTGTGATTAGGGAAGGAAATGTAGAGATCATTGAGTATTTTTTCCCATTAAGATTGCATAGAAATTAAGAACAAGACACATTCAAAGAAAACAGACTTAGGTTAGGTTAGTGGGGTTAGTAGAACAGGACACTATATTGGGAAATGTAGAGATCATTGAGTATTTTTTCTCATTAAGATTGCATAGAAATTAAGAACAAGACACATTCAAAGAAAACAGACTTAGGTTAGGTTAGTGGGGTTAGTAGAACAGAACACTATATTGGTAAGTAACTATCCATTGTATGGTATATCAGCTAGTTCTTTTTTTGTAGAATTTACTTATATTTGTGAATGGCATATAATCACAATAAAGGCCTTTGTCAACAGTTATACTCTATAATATATATAGAAGGTGGATCTGATCATTTAGATATAGTGATTGTTGTGGTCCCCCACAGACACTAGGCTAGCTACTATGAGAACTAAGGTAGATTAGCCTAAGACATGGAGTCTAGGCTAAGAGAAGAGTGCAAAGATCAAGACCAAGATGTGAAGTCCTGGGAAGTCCAAAAATTGACTCAAACAAAGCACAAAGTCCCAGAGACGTGCCTTCACATGAATCCAAATAGGTGAGATAAAGACATGACTTCAAGTCACTGCCACAATAGAGGGAAAACTGTTCTAGAGAGTACAACCACGTCCCAATTCTATAGGGAGCGCCCTATATGTACTGAGGCTCAGTGGTCACCTTATGGTTAACAACATAAACCAGGCTCAGGGATTCCTCTGGGACAATGAGGCACTTGAAGAGTGAAGTGGTGAAGAGGAGGGTATTGGTCACACTAGTTCTCAATGGCACTCTAGGAAAGACCATGAATGATACAAGAGAATTCGACTGAGGAAGTATAGCAAGTGTCTAGGGTTTATATATGTAGGGATTGTGCACACAGACCAAGCTGTGTATGATAAGGAATTACTAAAGATGGATGAAGACCTTTGCCAAAGATAAGAAGTCTGAAATGTCTAGAATGTTCTGCTGAGTTCTGTAGTAAAAGAGTAATAAAGTTGCACAGTCATGTGCTACAGGTCACATGACTTGGAAAGTTGGGGACTTAGTCAGCAGCTGGCTTAGATAAGGAAGAAAATAGGGGTGATGTTATAATAGTGATATCTCAAAGCAAAGGTATATGAAAGAAATTAAAGCAAAGATCATAGGTTAACAAAAGAAGAAAAAGATATATAACATTGCCAAGCAAAAAAAAAGAGAAGATATACAATTGTAAGATAGATATAGAATCTATTAGTAGATGAAAAGACTGTTACACTAGGATCAACAATAACAATGTTCATATTAGTAGAGAGTAGAGAGATAAGTGATTATATTGAAGAGGTTAGTAAGCAAATATAGATATGATACTCAAGTAAAAGGGTTACAATTGAAAAAATTATTGTTAACTACAACAAGCACTGTGAAAGATATCACAAAACGTATTAGTAATCTTATATTGGACTAGTCAACCAAATCTATTTTCAATACAAGTATGTTAAGACTGACTACAACAAGTTATTAGATCATGAAAGTCTAAAAGATAAAAGAAAGATACTTTAGAGAAAAGCAAGAGCAAGAGCAAGATCCTAGATATATTGTTAGTTTCTTTGTACTTAAACTAAACTAACTAGACTAAATAGTTTAACCATATCAATATACTACTTTACTGCTGCAAAAGTAAATTATAATTATCAATAGCAATAAGAAAATCAAAAAAGAGAAAAAAGTAAAGATATTAAAGATGAGACTAATAGCAAGGAAACTTAGATATATGTTATTCAAGGAGAATGCTTTTCAGAAAGCTATTCATCTCAAAGTGATATTTTTGTTATCACAAGACTATATAAAGAAAATGAAGATATAAATAACTAATATAATTACAAAGGTCATAAAGTAGCTAGTAAAGCTAGTAGTCCTCAAGAGATCAATCACTGCAATAGTAAAGAGTGAGTTATTTATTCTCTAGATAGTCTATAAACTAGTTCTGTAAATCATATACTATCAATTCAATTGTATATCCAAGTCCAAGTCCAAGTCCAATGTAATCTCTAAATAAAAGAAAGAAAGTATAAGAACAAAAGTAACAGATATATGTTGCATTGAAAACAAATGCTAGAGTGCAAGCTACCACTCAACTTACCTTTATTAATTATCTTTTTATATCAATACTTCACCAGATCACAGATTAGATTTTATGAGTCCATATTAGATTAAAGATAGTACCATCTAACTTTATCAATAGATATAATTCTCCAATAGTTTGGCAAAGAATTACCATTATACCCAAGTACTTTGGTTTCATCTTTTAGTTTAATTTTTCTTTCAATTCAAGTATTCCAGATTAAAATAAGATTACTAGAACTATACTTAGTGATTTAAATTCAATTTTTGAAATATATCTCAAATTGTTTTATGGACATGAAATATAACTGCAGCTTATACTATCACATACTATCAATATTATCATGTCACTTCTAGAGCTGCAGATCTTGCCAAGTAATTTAAGCAGATTTAGAAACTGGATCAGATTCAGGTGTAGAAACAAGAGTATAGCTTCTATGAGATCAAAAGAAAAGAGTATTAAGCATACATATTATAATATAAGGAAAGCTCCTTAAACTCACATCAAAATATGTATATTCAATAGGTTGTGAGCCTCAGGTGACATTACAACACTAGAATGTTATTATTTTACTTATCTTGAGTTTCTACCTTAGTTTTTAAGTTATACCCCAGTTAATATTCTATTTCAGCCATAGCAGTTTGTCAAATCTGATTAATGTCTCTATTCAAACCATAATAATAGTTAAAATCCAGTTAATGCCCTTATTCCAATCATAATAATTAAAATCTAGTTAATGTCCTATTCTAACCTTAGCATTAGGACTCAGTTGATATCCTTATCCCAACTATGATAAAATTTAATTTGAATGATATCTTTTCATCCATGAACTACTATAAGGACTTGGCAAAGTCATCCCATCAAAATAGAGTCCTCTCTATCAGTTTAAATACTAGGTAATATAAAAATCCATTCATATCTCTCTAGACTTGGTAAGATCATTTCACCATCAACAATTGATTTAATCTTATCAGTTCAATCTTGAGTGAAGTCCTTACCTACCCATATTTCCCTCTACCATTAATAGAATTAATTCTATCAACCCCTATCTCTGGTAAAGTCCTTTTTGCTATACTTTTGTTACATATAGTGATGAAATCTAATATCACTTTTGATGTAAACTTATTCCATCACTTACATGAATCTAAGATTAAGTAAATTCCATCAAATACTAGGACATAGCAAAGTACAATGACCTTAGAAACTGTTGCAATGTTTGGCTATTTTGAAGTATTTACTCTGTAATATTCAAGAGCATGGGAACATTGCTTAGTTATAGTGATATAAAATAAAGCATATACTCTTGGCTACATGTGAATATATTTTTATGTAATTTAACTCAATGATTCCTAAGATACATCTATTTTAAAATGGTAACCTCATTGTAATAGTTTCTAAGCTTTTGATATCCAAGGTATTTTAGTACTTGATATAGCCACCATTTACCTTAAGCACTGCCCTAACCCTTCTAGACATG
>JBBPKV010000305.1:0-16248 GCA_038089455.1 Tylopilus cf. leucomycelinus
CAAGAGGAGATTAAAATCTAATCTAATCAACAAACTACATGTAAAAGGAAATATGACATCATATGCAAGTCATATAGAATGTCATGGAAGGTCAAAGAACATGCTGAGTGATCATGATGTCATAGGTAAGTCATATCATGTCACATGACATGAAATCATATAGAAGGTCATAGAATCTTCTAATGACTCACTGAATTATGTAATATGAGTCAGTCTAATAGTCATGTGACTTGCTTATGTAAGCCATTAGTCAGTCAAGAGTATGTCCAACTCTTGAATGGACTTAAGAGTTATTACCATTAAGGTATCCCTTTAATATGACTTGATTACCTTAGACATTTAGGGTTTTATGCTAATGAGCATAAATGACTACTTATGTATATTTCATCACTGTTGACCCCAAATTCATATCTGCAGCATGTGCAATTGTGTGCTGCATTGATCTTTGGTATGACATTGACAGGGTTATCAACATTGCCCTACTACTATTACAGGACAAAACCAGCAAGAAGAGTAACCTCAAAGAGGATGAAGCTAGCAAAAAGCTTCGTGAAGATCACTTGAAAAAATAGTAAGGTCTCCAAATGTACTTTACTGGTACTGAACAATCTTGTAGCAACCAAATAGCTTGTGAACATTGCCTTTTCACCTACCAGAGGATCCTCTAAGCTGCCCCAGTTCTCAAGGAAATCATTGATGACCCCAAGCATGTCTTTGAGTTGACAGTCATCACCCAGAAGGTAAGATCTCCCCATATATGTGCAAATATATTGAGCTCATCCTTGCCAGATGAATGAAATGATTCATAATACCCAAACTACTAACTGAAACGACTTATCCCAATCAAGGGCAGCCACGACACTAGACAAGTGGAGTGGATGCCTTGTCTTGAAATAAGCGGCCTTACTGAACTTAGGCACACCAGCACTGAGGCCAGGTAGCCAACAGGTGTTGGGCTTTCTAAAATGACTCATCCCAATCAAGGGCAGCCATGACCTAGACAAGCAGAGTGGATGCCGTGTCTTGAGACAAGGGACCTTACTGAACTTAGGCACACCAGCACTGAGGCCAAGTAGTCAACAGATGTCGGGCTTTCAGTAGTGATAAGGCATAGACTTCAAGAAGAGGACAAGACTAAGGTCCTGCCTCACTTGGAGTTGCTATCTTATATACTATTCTACTGTTTGTACATGCTTGGCTGATGGGAAACCCAAGAATAGTAGTTAGGATATAAAGAAATGAAAGCTATGCAATAAATAATAGTCCATGGGTATGAAAGTGCATAAAAGGTTAACCTAGGGTTTAGGGTAACCATAAGTAGGCATATTGCTGTGCATGGGCATAGGGTTGCTGATGGATCAGGGCCTAGGGTATATCTATATGTAGTAGGCCATGAGGAGAAAGCAGTGTCAATATGAAATAGAATATGGAATAGCATATAAGTTGTGCTTAGGGCTGCAGCTATGACATAGCCTTGGGGCTGTGGCAGGCTGTGGGCCATGAGGTAGTTGTGAGGTGATGCATGAGTCATGACAAGGGCGTATTGCGATTGGTTGGTGAGTGTCCCAGATTGATCCTAGAGGATTAGGAGCCAATACAAGGAGTTCTGTATTGATCCTATGGACACGAGGTGATTGCAAGGGTGGCTCGAGTAGCATAGCCGAGGCAAGGCCTGAGGCTGTGCCAGGCATGCGACTATCATGAGGTGTGAGGTCGTTGTGCCATTGGTGAATATGATATGAGGGATACAAATGGGATTACAGGATGTCCGAGGAGATCCGAGTATCAGTGTGAACGGATGCCGAGTGTTGGGTGATGTGTGTGGCATCGGACATGAGGTATCCTCATGTATGATGAGGCATGTGTGTTATGAGATGGTCATGCCATTGGTTGATATGTGATTCCATAATCATCCAAGGGGTAGCCCATGACGTCCTGAGCATAGCCTGGTTGGTAAGTAGACATGAGGATGCGGTGAGGCATACCATGTGGGATGTGCGAGGCTTGGCTGTGTGATGATTGAGGGCATGCGGCAGTGCATGTGTAGCTGTGCAAGATCCAGGCGATAAGGATGCCAGGATAGGGAATGCTGAGTAGCTGTGAGCTGTGCCAGGCAGTGTATGGCATTAACAAGGCATGACTGTGTGTCATTGCTGGGTCTAGGCCTTAGGAGGCAGAGTCATGTGGTTGGCTAGAGTGACTGAGGCTAGACGAAGCTGTGTTCATGATGTCGTAAGCATAGACGGGACTAGACCATGGCGATGCCTTATGCAGTGCAGAGCAGTGCATGGCAGTGCAAGGCGGTGCATGCTGTGCTGTGGCTGTGCAAAGCGGTGCATGGCTGTGTGAGGCAGTGCCTAGGTAAGTCACATGATTGTCATGGTTGTACTCATGAGTCAAGGCATATGCATGTGCGGGTAGGGCAGCACGTAGAGGGTTAGAGCAGTGTGCGCACATTAGGACGGTGGTAGTGGTGACAGTGTTGAGTAGTGGAGACTAAGGGCAAGTGGGCTGTTATAGGCGTGTGAGTCTTATGGTGTCTTAGTTGAGTGTACTCAATGTTCCAGAGGAGATGGAATATCCTATGAGAGCTGGTCACATGGTCATGCAAAGGTCACGAAAAAGATCGTATCATAACACTTTCAGTAGCGATAAGGTACAGACTTCAAGAAGAAGACAAGACTGAGGTCTTGCCTCACTTGGAGTCACTGTCTTATATACTATTCTACTGTATGTACATGTTTGGCATGATGGGAAACCCAAGAATAGTAGTTATGGCATAAAGAAATGAAAGCTATGCAATAAATAATAGTCCATGGGTATGCAAATACTTATAAGGTTAACCTAGGGTTGAGGGTAACTATAAATAGGCATATTGCTGTGCATGGGCATAGAGTTGCTGATAGATCAGGGCCTAGAGTATATCTATATGTAGTAGGCCATGAGGAGAAAGCTATTATGAATTCACCTCTATTCTTCCTTACCTAAGCCAGCTGCTGACTAAATTTCAAGTCATGTGACCTGTAGCATGTGATCATGCAACTTCATTGCCTTTTTACTACAGAACTCAGTAGAATATTCTAGACGTTTCAGACTTCTCATCTCTGGCAAAGGTCTTCTTCCATATTTAGTAATTCCTTATCTTACACAGCTTGGTCTGTGCACACAGTCCCTACATATATAAACCCTAGACACTCACTGTAATTCCCTCAGTTGAATTCACTTGTATCATTTGTGGTCATTTCCAAACATGCCATTGAGAACTAGTGTGATGACATTCTCACATCTACTTCATAACTAACAAGTGCTTCATTGTCCCAGGGAATCCCTGAGCCTGGTTCACATCTTTAATGGCATAGGCATCCCTAAGCCTTAGTGCACATAGGGCGCTGTCTGCAGTAGCTGGATGTGGTTGTACCCCCCGAAACAGTTCTTCCCTGTTGTGGCAGTGACTTGTCACATGCGTCTCTCCTTGCTTTTGGATTTGTGTGAAGGCATATCTCTGGGACCTTGTGCTTTGCTCAGGTCAATTTTTGGACTTCCCGAGACTTCACATCTCGGTATTAATCTTGCGCTCCCTCTCCTAGCTTAGGACTTTGCATTCTAAGTTAGTCTACCTTAGTTCTAGTAGCAGCTAGCCTAGTGTCTGTGGGCGACCACAACAAAAGCACTGTCAGTATGAAATAGAATATGAAATAGTATAAAAGTCATGCTCTGGTCTGCAGCTGTGATATAGCCTTGGGGCTGTGGCAGGCTATGGGCCATGAGATGGTCGTGAGGTGATGCATAAGTCATGACAAGGGCATATTGCGATTGGTTGGCAAGTGTCCCGGATTGATCCTAAAGGATTAGGGGCCAATATGAAGTGTTCCGTATTGATCCTATGGACACAAGGTGATCGCAAGGGCGGCTCAAGTAGTATGGCCGAGGCTAGGCTTGGGGCTGTGCCAGGCATGCAACTATCATGAGGTGTAAGGTCATTGTGCCATTGGTTGATGAGGTATGAGGGATATGGATATGATCTGTGGTGTGTCTGAGGTGATCCGAGTATTGGATGCGAATGAGTGCTGAGTGTTGGGTGATGTGTGTGGCATCAGACATAAGGTATCCTTGTGTGTCATGAGGCACGTGTGTCATGAGATAGTTACACCATTGGTTGATACGCGGTTCCATAATTGTCTGAGGGGTAGCCTGTGATGTTCTGAGTATAGCCCAGTTGGTAAGCAGACATGAGGATGTGTTGAGGTATATCATGAGGGATGTGCAAGGCATGGCTGTGTGATGATTGTGGGTGTATGGCAGTGCACATGTAGCTGTACATGATCCAGGCTATAAGAGTACTGGGATAGGGAATGCCAAGTAGCCGTAAGCTGTGCCAGGCAGTGTATGGCATAATGAGGTGTAAACGATGACGTGGCTGGGTCTAGGCCTTAGGAGATGGAGTCACGTGGTTAACTAGAGTGACTGGGCTAGACAAAGCTGTGTTCATGATGTCGTAAGCATGAGTGAGACTAGACCATGGCAATACCTATGCAGTGTAAAGCGGTGTGTGGCAGTGCAAGGCAGTGCATGATGCACTGTGGCTGTGCAAAGCAATGCATGGCTATGCATTGCTATATAGGTGGTGGTGCAATGCAGTGCAAGGCAGTGCCTAGGTAAGTCACATGATGGTCATGGTTGTACTCATGAGTCATAAGGCATATGTGCGTAAGCGGTTAGAGCAGCGTGCACACGCAAGGATGGTAGCGGTGACAGTATTAAGTAGTGGAGGCTAAGAGGCAAGTGGGCCATTATAGGCATGCAAGTCTTATGGTGACTTAGCCGAGTGTACTCAATATTCTGGAAGAGGTAGAGTATCCCATGAGAAGTGGTCACGTAGTCACGCAAAGGTCACGAAAAAGGTCGAATCGTAACACTAACTCTACTAGCCTCAAGAAGGCAATCTCACAGTACCTACTGCATGACCCCAGCAAGTCTCTCAACCCTCCAATCATTAACAGAAGTGGTCGAGCCGAAATGGGTCTGAAGCACTCGACTCTTGCACATTTCCTATATCCCCCAGATAAATTGAAGGACTACGATGAGAATCCTGCTGCATATGTTCTACAATACAATTGGTATGCTTCTAATGTATCTTATGATGAAATATAAGTAGTCACTTATGCTAATGAGCATTAGGCTGAAGTGCCTTATGACTCTACCTACTTATCTTATATGATGAGTAGAGAGAATGATTAGCATAAGTCCCTAAGACCAGTAACAAAGGGGTCTTTCCAGGGTAATGCTCGATGATGCTCGATGATGCTCAAAATTACCTTATCAAGTAAATGATTCCCACAGTTACCATTTTGACTCAGAAATGAGTCAAAACATATAGAAGATTCTGCAACCTTCTATATGATGTCATATCAGGTAATCATATGTGACTCACCTATGACATCATGATCACTCAGCATGTTCTTTGAACTTCCATGATCTTCTATATAACTCATGTATGATGTCATATTTTCTTTTACATACATGTAGTTTGTTGCTTAGATTAGATTTCAATCTCCTCTTGTAAATTACATATAAATAGGGCTGCACTATCTCCACTGGAGATAAGAAGTAATAAGTGAAATTCATACCACCTGCATATGGGCTTCATTTTCCATCTCACCCCTGAGATCTATTACTTGATCTCAACACTCTAAATCTTAATCTACTATTGGAACCTTTGATCTAGCATCAAGCACCACTAGTGTAACCTTGATCCCACTACCTCAAGGTATCCAAAGGACACTATAGTACTGTTCTACCAAGCTCTACTCTCTATAAGTGAGTCTCCATCACTTTACCTTACTAAGAGATCCCTTGCTGTTGCACTGTATATCTTGCTGCAGAAAGGTCCCATATCCTTTCTTCAGGTTATGAGCCCTGCCTTATGTAATTGAGGCATGCTTACTGTCATCTGATATCTGCAATATGTCCCAATATGTTATGGCAAGAGTAGAGCTTGAGGCTCTATTGGAAAATTTCATCATCAGGTTAGGAGATAGACAACCATTGATATGCGAACTCCTTTTCGCTGCATCACTGACCTCATTGAACCTTGTCCAGGGTCTTGATGGGTGGCCATACCAACTGATGAGCGAGATGCCAGGGCATGGAGATAATCTCATTTCTGCCTCCCTACATTTCAGGATAAGTACTGATGATCAATGTGTGTATCATATTAGACTACAAGGATTAAACCTTGACCACGTTGATGTTCAGACTTATACTGTAGGTGACCATTGGCATTCTCCTCCCTCATCCAATACAGGAAGTTCCTCGTTGCCTGGAAGCTCCTCCTTTGATCCAATAAGACTCCAAGTCCCTTTCCTTCTTCGTTCTCCATCTATAAATACACTGGGTACCCTATTGGAGGCTGTGATCTATCCCCCAACATTATTGTGGGAAATTCCCATGACACAGCCAAGATCTGAAGACCCTGAGTCTGGACCAAATCACCAGACACTACAAGAAGACGAAATCCCTCGTCTTGGCACTCCTTCTGCTCCTAATAAACCACCATCCTCACCATCACCTCCTGTGTACAATACTTGCAATGAACTTCAACCTTCTTCTTCTGATTCTCCTCCTTTCATCCCTTTTCCTCAACCTCCCTGGCTTAGTGGTGAACACGGACTCTGAGTTCTTGATCGTGTCATCTGGAGCCTCAGTGTAACGATTCAACCTTTTTCATGACCTTTGCATGATCACGTGATCACTTCTCATGGGATACTCTGCCTTTTCTGGAACATTGAGTACACTCAGCTAAGTCACCATAAGACTCACATGCCTATAACGGCCCACTCGCCTCTTAGCCTCCACTACTCAATACCATCACCACTACCATCCTCATGCGCATGTGCCGCTCTAACCGCTTACGTGCATACGTCCTATGACTCATGAGTACAACCATGACCATCACATGACTTACCTAGGCACCGCCTTGCACTGTATTGCACTGCCACCTACACAGCAATGCATAGCCATGCACCACTTTGCACTGCCACACATCTCTTTGCACCACATAGGTATCGCCACAGTCTAGTCCCACTTACGCTTATGACATCATGAACACAGCTTTGTCTAGCCCCAGTCACTCTAGCCAACCATGTGACTCCACCTCCTAAGGCCTAGACCCAGCCACATCATCATTTATGCCTCATTATGCCATATAACACCTGGCACAGCTTACAACTACTCGGCATTCCCTATCCTGGTACTCTCACAGCTTGGATCATGCACAGCTACACATGCACTGCCATATGCCCACAATCATCACACAGCCATGCCTTGCACATCCTTCATGGTATGCCTCACCACATCCTCATGTCTACTTACCAACTGGGCTATGCTCAGAACATCACAGGCTACCCCTTGGATGATTATGGAACCGTGTATCAACCAATGGCATAACCATCTCATGACACATGTACCTCATCACACACGAGGATACCTCATGTCCAACACCACACACATCACCCTACACTCAGCACTCATTCACATCCAATACTCAGATCACCTCAGGTACATCATAGATCATATCTGTATCCCTTGTATCTCATCAACCAATAGCACAATGACCTCATGCCTCATGATAGTTGCATGCCCAGCATAGCCCCAAGCCTAGCCTCAGCCATGCTACTCGAGCTACCCTTGCGATCACCTTGTGTCCATAAGATCAATACAGAACCCTTCATATTGACTCCCAATCCTCTAGGATCAATCTGGGACACTCACCAACCAATCACAATATGCCCTCATCATGACTCATGCATCACCTCACGACCACCTTATGACCCACAGCCTGCCACAGCCCCAAGGCTATATCACAGCTGCAGACCAGAGCACGACTTTTATAATAACCACAATGGTACTCTGCTATTCAGGACTTGGATGGCAAGGTGCATGACAGGGCTGAATAGAGACCAGCATGTAGATGTTCCAACCCAATTAACATGGAACAGGGCTTTTGACTGGAGGTTACGAGATAATTTCTATTTAACTCATCCTTACTATAGAATTATGGCTAATGCACTTCAGATTTCACAGGATAGGGTCCAGACCACCGAAGCTTGGGTTGAAGTCATGGAAGAATGTATTTACTATTATCAATGCAACATTCAGCTCCTAGAGTACTCCCATGATAAACTAAGGGTAACCTGAGACGATCTAATTGATTAACTCAATAATGCAAACCAGTGGTATGCAAGAGTACTCCAAGAGCTGGTTGACCTCTAGGATGCAGTTCATACAAGACAAGTGATAGGAAATGGTAGACAACCCAGAAACCCAGAAGTATGAGAGAGAATTGCTCCTCTATCTCAACAGGTTTCTTGGGGAACTGCCAATGAACTGGCCGCTGCCAGCTTACTTTGGTGCTCCATACGTATGCGACGCCCTGTGAGAGAACAGACCAACCCCTATCCAAAGAAAAAGTCACAGGATATGTGATTTTCTGGACATTTATTTCTTTTCTTCTTTTTGTATAACACTTTACCTATCCTATAACAATCCCTTGTACTATAGAGAATCGGATGTAGACAAAAGGAACTACCACTACTACCCAATGCAGGATTGGACGGTAGTGACTGACCTGGACCTTATCAATTGTCTGGTTGAGACCACTTCGGTTTATTCAATAACCAGAGTTAGAAGAATGATAAGGCCACTAATGAGTAGGCAGGTCAAAAATAGATCAGAGTGGAGAAAGAAAAGACAAATGAAAAAGGAAAGAAAGTGTAAAGAAAGAGGCTTAATTCCTCACAAGAGGAAACTTTCCCATGAAGAAGCGGAAGTTTTCAAGTTACTAAACGAAGAGGAAACCTTCTATGAAATGCTTCTACCAGAAACCATTTCCAGGCACGAAACCCCTGTAATAGCTACATCTCGTTCTTTTTCTCCTATACCTGCAATCCTATCTGATACTGATCTACTTCATTATTGGTTAGAAACCCTTACTCCTGCACATTTCTTCCCCTGATAAACCATGGCTTCCATCAAAGTCAGATCTAAAATTACCAAAAATATCCATAACCTCGAAGGACCCTTCAACTATACCATATGGGCCCTTCAAATGCACAATATACTCACCCTTCTTTCAATTTGGAACATCATTGACAGATCTTTTGCCTGGACTGCCATCACTGCTGTAGATTGGGAATCCAAAGACTCTCATGCTGCTGCCATCACAGGATCCTTCATCTTGCCCTCAATGATTTATCTCACTCCTATTGACCAAATCAAGATAGTAGACCAAGCTGGTACGGTAATCAGAAAAACTTCAATTGCCAACATGCTATGGACTCTCCTTCAGGACATGTACATGCCATCTGGAGTAGCTAGCTACTATGGCATTTTCAAGGAGATCATTTCATTCAAGGTAATCGACAAGAAGGACCTCGCTCTTCAAATGATAGAGTTTACCTCCCTTCTCTGACAAGCAGAATTAGCCAGACTAATCATTCCAACTGAATTAGCTGGTATGATCCTATTATGCACACTTCCTCCTTCCTATTCCTCTATGATATCGACCACAGTTCACACCATGGCAAATATCACCCCTAACTTGATAGTCCAACAAATCTTGATGGAGAAAAACCTTCAAAAAGGGACCCATCAGATAGCCGGACTATCACACACACATTCTCTGGCAGACAGATTAAGTGGACTGGCTAACACTGAAAGAGCATTCTGGACTACTGCAATCTGGAATGTACCCACTAACATAAGATGTTCCCATTGTGGAAAAGGACATCCTTCTGACTGGTGCTGGTTTAAAAATAAAAAGGCATTGACCACCAGACTTGTATCCAATGGACCTATTCGCAAAGGAAAGAATCCCAGAGCAGTAGAGAGACGCCAGAGACAGAAAGCAAACCATGACAAGGGGAAAAGGAAGGTAAAGGGAAAAGTTTACTTTTTGGATGACGACATCAAAGTGACTAATATGATGATCACCAAGGAGGAAGTTCCTTCTGAATCAACTGACGAGTTTGGAATTTATCCTGCTTCCATTGAGTATGCAGGAACCATCGATCCTGAGGAATTCAACCATGGAATGCTCAGTCTGATCATGGAAATGCCTGAACCAAAAGATTTGAAAGATGTGTAAATGGGATGGGGAGATAATCTTGATAAAGATGATGGAATGGCATCAGACTCAACAGTCCAACAAGAAGAGTACAACGAGTTTTTTTTTGAAGGAGAATATACTAATACCTTTCCCCCAAACCAGCTTCCATCACGACCACACTCACATTAATCAGTTTAACTGGACCTTTGATACCAAATGGGTAACCAAAGTGATGATGCAGTTAGAGCTTGCAGACTCCAACCCTAAAGACCCAGACTTAGCCAGAGATTACTTCTATGGGGATATATGGAGAAATAGAGATGGAATGTGAAAAGGAGATGGATACTTAAGCTGGAGTGATAGACACAGAGACCTCCCTGACCCAGACTTAGATCCATTTTATAGCAGTTATGAGGATATGACTTATGATGACTATTCTTGGGACTATTCTGGTGTGATTTTTTCTTTATCAGATAAACCATGACACCAAGATTACTAGATGATCGACAGTGGTGCAAGTAACCATCTTACTTCATTTCTTGAGGACTTTACTTCCCTTAGCAACAGGAAGAAAGTATATCAAATTGCGAATGAAGAATACATGACTATGACTGGACCAGGACATGTGATCCTGAGACAAGCTAATGCTAAACCAATCATACTATGAAATGTATGGTATTCACCTGATGTTGCTAATAGACTTATGTCATTACCAGCATTAACCAAATTAGGTTATACTGCTGAGATTAAACAAAGAGCTATCACTATTTGAAACAAGCATGGCCAATTAGTGATACAGGCATTTGCTTTATCACCTAATGGCAGTCTGCATTGGTTTCAGTCATCTTGTATTAAACCAATTGTGAAGACAACTATGTCTTTACAAGATCTGAGTTCTCTTCTCTTGTGGCATTACTGTTTCGGACATACATCCCTTAATGTGCTATGAAATGTGTACAAAATGGTTTTAGGGTTACCATCCCTTAATATCACAGCTAATAAAGCATTACCATTGTGTAAAGGATGCGCACTGGGAAAATCATCCCAGACTCCTCATACACTATCTGAATCTCATGCTACTAAACTTCTTGCTTTAGTATACATGGACTTAGTGGAACTTCTCATACAGTCAGAAAACCACAACAAGTGGATCATGACTTTTATTGACAATTTCTCAGCATATGCATACCTCACCTTCCTCAAAAGGAAATCTGACACTTTTTCCACATTTCGGGTTTTCCTTGCCCAAGCAGAATGGCAGACTAGTTCATCCCTTCTCTCAATATGTTCAGATTGAGGGGAGAAATATCTAGGCCAAAACTTCCAGGTGTTCCTCATGTCTTGAGGTATTCAACATCAACAAACTGTGGCCAGAGAACCGCAACAGAATGGTAGAGCCAAAAGATTCAATCAGACTCTATTGGATAAAATGACTGTGATGATCCATCATGCATGCCTTCCCAAAATCTTTTGGCAAGAAGCCACAGAAACTGCTACGTACATCTATAATCGTCAACCAATTCGGAGACTAAATTTGAAAACCTCTATTTCCTTATGGAACCCAAAAGCTAGAAGACCAAACATATCAAACCTGAAGGTATTCGGGTGTCAAGCTTACATATTCATTCATAAAGAAGATAGAAAAGACAAACTCTTACCTAAAGCTCGAGAAATGATCTTCATGGGTTATCCAATAGGAACTAAGGGATACAAGTTCTATGACCCTGAAAAACAGGTTATGGTAATTGCTAGCACTGCCACTTTTAATGAGTTCTCATTTCTGAAATGTTCTGATAAACATGACAAACCTAACCTGGTACAAATCCCAGACAATGATAATGACCTGGAGGATCAGGATGATGAACATGGACCAGATGAAGAGAATGCTCAACATCCATTCCATATAAACATCGATGAAAGACTACCTCCTATAGATCTGATACCCAATCAAGGTCCTGTGCCTGTACTGCCATAGCCAGACATACCATCACAAAGATCAAGATCTAACAGTCAAGGATTCAATTGATCCCTATATGGTTCACTCCATATACCATCTCGTACTCCATCACCCTATTCACAACCAATTACTCCACCACCTATTCAACAACCTCCACCTTGCACTCCTTCTAGACTACCACTAGTGAGAAGACCACAATTTGTCCAACCAGATCCACCGAGACGATCTCGAAGGGTCCCATAACTGCGATTTCTATCAAAATCCATTTATGGACAAGTGAGACCATCAGAGATAGAATGGAGAATTGAAGAACAAGGTGACGTGACCCTAGGGAGAATTCCAGAAGAAGACCAAGATGAAGATCTAGATCAAGAAGTACAGAATATGAGTGCTCACTTCATGAAAGCTATGATTGCTACTGCTGCACTAGTGTTTCAAATACCGAAACAATACCAAGATATATTCAAACTACCAAAAGAACAGCAAACTCTATGGCTTATTGCTTGTGATGAGGAGTTCAAATCGCTCAGAAAATGAAAAGTTTGGGATCTTATAGATCTACCCCAGGGACGTAAACCTATCACAGAGAGATGGGTATTTGCTGAGAAAAGCAATGGCCGAAAGAAGGCAAGATTCATTGTAAAGGGATTTACTCAAATCTTTGGAATAGATTTCGAGAAGACCTTCTCATCAGTTGCTCGCTTTGAAATTGTAAGAATTCTTCTCACACTAGCTGCACTCAAAGATTGGGATATCAAGGCACTGGATGTCAAGACTGCATTCCTTTTTGGAGATCTTGATGAAGAAATCTATATGATGCAACCAGAAGACTTCATATAGAAAGGTCTTGAGATAAATGTTTGCTGATTAAGAAAGGCTATCTATGGTCTAAAGCAAGCTGCATTGCAATGGAACAAAGCAATGCACAACTCCATCTTGAAGATGGGATTTTCAAGGACTCATTCCGATGTAGGAGCTCATTGCTCTCTATGTTTACAGACCGGTTTCTCACATCAGTTCAGGTTCTCGTACAGGTACTGTCCCTTGTGTTCAAGATGTCCATCATGTCTTGTGTTGGTCTGATGTCGGTCCATTTCTATCCGTGCATATTTCGTCAGTCTGAGTCCGATTGACAGTCCACTTTTCTGTACTGTTCGTAGTCTGAGTCTGGACATGGTCTTTTATTTTCTTATTCTCGTCATCATCTGTCACTTCCAATAAGTCATAAGTTACCTTTTGTCTCAGTTACATCAGTCACAGATGGGATAGCATTTCATTTAGACTTGGAATATTCTTTGACAGGTACATATAGCTTGTTGACTTGACCTTGTGTCATCCTTTGACAGGACCACATGTTTATACACAGTCCTGGGAAAATGCCCAGACTATAAAGACTTGTATTATGCATTTGAATAGGATTACTTATTAGATTTCACTTTGTTTTCAGTTTTCATTCGAGTTCCTTTCCATTCATATCCTCACCGCCATTTCGCCCATTCATCTCTTTGCTGTTTGCCATTTGATCTATTGCTGTTTGTTCATCCTTTGCAGTCCGATATTCCAGACCATTTGTTAACAGTCCAGACTACGCCGGACCGGTCTATTCCAAGCAAGAACTATTGTCTTAGCTACCTCTTCTATCTTGGTTGCCTTTGGAATCCCTGGGATGAGCTTATACTTGCTCCCTTCATTTTAGCTTGACTTCACCATTTACCTTGGTGGTCAACACCCACAAATATGTCATCTTACTTACAACTGGAGCCCAATGCGAGGGATTCCACAAGGCCACTCAGAAGGTTGCTTTGACCCACACCTCAGCACTTGGAACTCAAGGAACTACTCTCCGAATTTCGTCATCTCAACATCTCTACCGAGTCTGATTTTTTTGTCCCAGTCACTCTGGACCGTGCACGTCACAACTTCATCAGTCTGTCAGCGTCACCTGTCATAGACTCACCCTTCTTTCCCAGTGGTTTTACGACCTCTACTCCACCTGACAACCATCTATCATCACATTATTGATCTCCGGTGTAAGAAGGGAAGACAAGGTGTGGGTGCTGACCACCAAGGTGAATGGTGAAGTCGAGCTAAATGAAGGGAGCGAGTAAAAGCTCGTCCCAGGGATTCCAAAGGCGACCAAGGTAGAAGGGGTAGCTAAGACAATAATCCTTGCTTGGAATAGACCGGTCCGGTGTAGTCCGGACTGTTAACGAATGGTCCGAAATATCGGACTACGAAGGACGAACAAGCGGCGATGTAACGAATGGCAAACGGCAAAGAGACAAATGGGTGAAACGGCAGCGAGGATACAAACGGAGAGGGACTCGAACGGAAACTGAAAACGAAGTGAAACCCGATAAGTGATTTATTCAAATGCATGATACAAGTCTTTATAGTCCAGGCATTTTCCCAGGACTGTGTATAAACATGTGGTCCTGTCAAAGGACGCCACAAGGTCAAGTCAAAGGCCCATATGAAACTGTCAACAAATATTTGTAGTCCAAATGGAATACTGTCCGCTCTGTGACTGATGTGACTGTGACAGAGAGGTGACTTATGACTTGTTCGAAGTAATAGATGTCGAAGAAAATAAGAAAATAAAGGATCGTGTCCGAACTTGGACTACGAACAGGACTGAAAAGCGGACTGTCAATCAGACTTGGACTGATGAAATACGCACGAATAGAAATGGATCGACATCGGACCAACACGAGACACGATGGACATCTTGAACACGACGGAAGGCACCTGTACAAGAACCTGAACGGCCGTGAGAAACCGGTCTGTAAACGTAGAGAGCGACAAGCTCCTACATCCGAGGGGGACTTGGATACTGACTGTCCCCAGTCAGTCATGTGATGCGCTGAGTTTGAACCGCGAGACACCACAAAAACGCGAGAAGTGACCAAGTCCGTCTTCTTCCTACAATCACCATCTACATCATCCACATACCACCCTCGCCATGTCTGCCATCGATGACATCCTCGCTCTCTCCCAACCCGCAGACACAACCAGTCCGAAGGCCCTCGCCGCGCAAGCTTTGAAAAACGCGAACGCCCGCTTCGTCGACGTCGCCCAGACCGTACCGGACGACAAGGAGACCCTACACGAAGAGCAGGAGATGTGGGTGGCGGAGTGGGATGCGACTCTGGTGAGTAGCAAGGCCCGTGCACTATGCGTGAACTAACTCGATCTGTAGACACAAGTACATGCGTGCCTGCGAACGGCACGCGAACACGGCGCGGAGGCCCTGGTTGACAGCTGGGCTATCCAGTGCATGCGCGAGGTGGGTCCGGTCGCCGAGCGGTGGCGTGCAGAAACGAAGGCGCGTCGCGAAGAGGCCGAAGCAGCAGAGGTACGATGCCGCCAAGAGAAGAAAGGAGAGGCGTGACGCCGCCAAGCTGAAGAGGAAGAAGAGCGCATTATCGCCGGTCAAGTGCAAGCAGCGTCGGCGGACGAAGAGACCGGGGCGACCGCACAAGGACCGAAGACGGCGGTGTCCCTGTCCACAGAGAGTGGGGAGGTGGGCAGCCGGATCGAAGAGGTCGGTGAGGGCGTGCAGATGCGGCGCCCGAGCAAGGTGAGTAACCGGTACTACGATCTGATAGTCCGGCTAACGAATTTTAGCGTGCGAGGATGATGGTGGAAGACAGCGACCAGGACAAAGATGAAGACGACAACGAAGTGTGCGCGCGGCCCGCGAAGAGGGTTGCCGTGGAAGAAACAATCGTCGACCACGACAAGAGGTGCGACGGCTGTCGCAAGGCCTGCGAGCCTTGCATCGGACCCGTCGACCAGACGTGTTTCCGGTGCAAGCGCGTCAAGTCAAAGTGCAACAAGTCGTTGGGCCGCGGCAGGCCGAAGAGGCAGGAGGGGGACACTCCAGAAGGGAGCAAGGGCAAGGGTAAAGGCAAGGCCCCAGGTATGTCGTCCATATTGTTCGCATTCGGACTGAGCTAACCGGACTGAGCAGTCCGACCGCATCAACGCGCCGCACCGCCTGTGTGCGAGCAAATCGAGATCGTCGACAGCGACGAGGAGGTCGAGACGGAGAAGGAAAAGGGGAAGGATGCGCCGAAGGCCAGACCGACGGCGAGGAAGCCAGGGCGCGCGACGCCCAAGGAGAACGCCATCCGGGTGGCCACCCACCTGGAGGCGGCACTCTTATCGTCGCAAGCTCGAATGA
>JBBPKV010000306.1:0-16244 GCA_038089455.1 Tylopilus cf. leucomycelinus
TCTAAATGAAATGCTATCCCATCTGTGACTGATGTAACTGAGACAGAAGGTAACTTATGACTTATTGGAAGTGACAGATGACAATGAGAATAAGAAAATAAAAGATCGTGTCTGGACTCAGACTACAAACAGAACTGAAAAGCGGACTGTCAATCAGACTTAGACTGATGAAATATACATGGATAGAAATTGACTGACATTGGACTGACACAAGACACAATGGACTTCTTAAACATGATGAAAGGACCTGTACGAGAACCTGAACTGACATAAGAAACCAGTCTGTAAACGTAGTGAGCGATGAGCTCCTACAGCAGATCTCTTCAGGACCCTAGATCTCCGATGGGGATACAATAATGTCCACATTAAAGAAGGCAATGAATGGAAGGGTGCCTTCATAACCTCTCTAGGAGCTTATGAACCATTAGTCATGTATTTTGGCATGACCAACTCCTATCCCACATTCCAACAAATGATGAACGACATTTTCAGCAACATATATACCCTAGTCTTGATTTACTTAGATGACATAAATATTTTCACAAAAGAAAAAAGTAAGGCACAGCATGAGGAAGTTGTCAGAGAAGTGCTTTGGCATTTCCATGATAATGACCTCTATGCTAAGCTGGAAAATTGTCTTTTCACAAAAGATAAAGTGGACTTTTTAGGATTAGTAGTTTCCAAAGATGGTGTGGAAATGCAGAAGTCTAAGATGGCAGATGTCCTTGAATGGCCTGAGCCTACTAGACTGAAGCAACTCCAAGGCTTCTTAGGACTTTGCAACTACTATAGATGTTTCATTCCAAATTTCACAGATATAGCCAGACTGCTTAATGATCTGATGAAGAAGAATGTCTCCTTCAAATTCGAAGAAAAACAAAAAAGGGCTTTTCAGGTGCTCAAAAATAAATTTGCCAATGGATCTCTGCTAGTGTACTCAGATCCCCAAAAGGAATTAAGGGTAGAAACAGATGCTTCCAACATAGCCACTAGAGGAGTACTATCCATAAAAGAAGAAGATGGGTTATGGAGACCAGCCAGGTTCATTTCCCATTCCTTTGACTCTGCTGAATAAAACTACCTGGTTGGAGATAAGGAGCTCCTCATCATCATTCGAGCCTTTCAAGAATGGTGACCATATCTACTAGGGAAAGACCATTTCGAAGTATGGACAGATCATAAAAATTTGGAGTTCTTCAAAAAACCACAAGATCTGTCACAATGCCAAGCATGGTGGCATGCACTTTTACAAGAGTATTCCTACACAATAATATATAAACCAGGAAGCTCCAATGGATGAGTAGATGCATTATCCAGGTGGCCCAACCATGGAGATGCCACCAAAAACCCAAACAAAAATATTACTGTGTTGCCCCCTTCTTTATTTATAAACAATATCCAAATTGCTTCTCCATTTTATGAACGTTTACAGAAAGAATCAACACTATTAGACCCTCATTCCTTACCCAATTTCCATTTTGATCACACTCAAACCATATTCATAAATGAAAAAGCTAAAACCTTCATACCACCTTCCTTATGAAATGAACTACTATAACTTTGTCACGACTCTCCCATTGCTGGACACCAGGGTGTCGGTCGCACTTCACACCTTCTTTCTAGACATTTCATTTTGTCTGGGTTTTCTGAAGACATTAAAGAATACGTAGCCAGTTGTGCTGTTTGCACTAGATCTAAAGGCAGCACAAAGCTACCAGCTGGAAAACTCTTACCTTTACCAGTAGCTACAAAACCATGGACTGACTTATCTATCGATTTAATTACTGAACTACCCCCTTCCAATGGCTTTGATGCCATATGTGTCATTGTCAATCGATTTTCTAAAGAAGTCATATTTGTTCCATGTCACACTACACTCTCTTCCAAAGACTTAGCTAAATTATTCTGTGATAATGTCTGGTGTATACATGGTCTACTCTCTATGATGATCAAGGACCACAATTTGTGTCTAATTTCACCATTGAACTATGCTCCCTCCTAGGTATACAACAAAAGCTATCCACAGCATATCACCCCCAAACAGATGGTCAAACAGAACATATTAATTAAGAATTGGAATAATACTTACGAAATTACATATCCAAAAAATAAAAGACCTGGGGAGAGTGGCTAAAGATGACTCAATTCTCTCACAATAATTCCCTAACCATCACTACCAGAACGATCCCCTTCACAATCATCCAAAATTATTTCCCAAACATGGGCTTTGAAAAGGGATCATCGTCCTTAGCTGGGGATTTCATGCAAGAAAACAAAAAGACACATAAGGAGGTTGAAGTGGCTCTAAGAGCCACACAAGAGAAGATGAAATGGCAGGCCGATATAAGAAGATCAGATGTCCTGGAATATGTCGTTGGAGATAAGGTCTGGCTATCTACTAAAAACCTCAAACTTCCATATACAGCCAAGAAGCTCACCCAAGAATGAATTGGGCCATATATAATCATGGCTATCTTACCCAATGCTGTCAAACTTTGAATTCCTAATATGATTCGCATTCATCCAATCGTTAATATCTCTCATGTCAAGCCATATAAAGAATCACACATCGGACAACCTATCCCTCAACCCGATGCTGTTCTAGTCAATGATGAAGAACACAAAGAATTCGAAATAGACTACATTGCAGGATTGCATATGAAAAAATGGAAGCTAGAATATTTGGTACACTGGAAGGGCTATGATAATATAGATCGAACATGGGAACCTGCCAAAAATATGGCCCATGTACAGGACATCATTGATGATTTTCATCATTCTCACCCATCTGCCCCACGAAAACTCTGTGGCATCTCCACTTCAGACTTCATCTTCCTCTTTTGCAAACATGATGTTAATTATTCATGATTCTTGGCCACTCATCTGGAATACGAGTCCTAGAAGGGGGATAGTGTTATGATTTCACCCCTATCTTCTTTCTTACCTAAGCCAGCCACTAACTAATCCTCCAACTTTTCAGATCACATGACCTATAGCATGTGATCATGCAACTTTACTTCCTTTTTACTACAGAACTCAGCGAAATGTTCTAGACATTTCAGACTTCTTATCTCTAGCATAGGACTTTTCTATATATAGCAATTCCTTATCATAACACAGCTTGGTCTGTATACACAGTCCCTACATATATAAACCCTAGACACCTGCTGTAATTCTCTAGTCGAATCCATTTGTATCATTCGTGGTCTCCCCTGGAGTGCCATTAAGAACTAGTGTGAAGCGACACCCTCCTCTTCACCACTTCACTCCTAGAGTGCTTCGTTGTCCTAGAGGAATCCCTGAGCCTGGTCCATGTCATTAACTGTAGGGTGACCCCTGAGCCTTAGTGCACATAGGGTGCTCCCTAGAGAAACAGGACGTGGTTGTACCCTCCAGAACAGTTCTCCCTCTGCTGTGTTGGCGACTTTAGGTTGCATCTCTTCTCACCTTTTGGACTTGTGCAAAGGCACATTTCCAGGACCTTGTGCTTTGCTCAGGTCAATTTTTGGAATTCCTGGGACTTTACATCTTGGATTTGATCTTCGCGCTCCCCTTCTAGCCTAGACTTTGTGTCTTAGGTTAGTCTACCTTAGTTCCCATAGCAGCTAGCTTAGTGTCTGTGGGCAATCACAACACTTTGTTGTGTTAATGACTGAGGCACTTCTACTTGGCTGTGTCATGTCGGAGCTGTGTGAAGGCACAGCTGACATTTTGGACTCATATGCACATATGCTTCCAGGATCTTGTGCTTTGCTCAGGTCAATTTTTGGAACTCCTGGGACTTTGCATCTCAGTCTTGATCTTTGTGCTTCCCTCTTAGCCTAGACTTTGTGTCTTAGGCTAATCTACCTTAGTTCCTATAGTAGCTAGCCTGGTGTCTGTGGGCAACCACAACAATAATTTTGCTCAGCTAAGTTGAAGGAGTGAGAAATAAATTCTATGGGCCTTCATAGCCTATCTTTTCCTTTTACAGACAGAATGCCTCTAGTGGCAATATCTGAGGTATCAGTTTCTACTCATAACTCCTTTTGGGAATTCAGATATGCCAATAAGGATCTGTTGGCAAATTTGTTTTTTAATGCCTGAAAGGCTTGTTTCTATTTTTCTTTGAATTTGAAAGGAATGTTCTTTTTTATCAGGTCGTTTAGCAGTCTAGCTATATCTGCAAAGTTTGATATGAAATGTCTATAGTAGTTACATAATCCAAGAAAACCTTGAAGCTGCTTCAGTTGTGTGGGTTTGGGCCATTCAAGGACACCAGCCACTTTAGACTTTTGCATCTTCACATCATCTTTAGAGACTACTAGTCCTAAAAAGTCTACTTTATCCTTTGTGAAAAAACATTTTTCTGGCTTGGCATAGAGGTCATTATCACAGAGGTGCTAAAGCACCTCTTTGACAACTTCCTCATGCTATGCCTTACTTTTTCCTTTTGTAAAGATGTTGATATTGTCTAGGTAAATTAGAACTAAGGTATACATGTCATTAAAGATGTTGTTCATCATTTGGTAGAAGGTAGGGGAAGAGTTGGTCATGCTGAAATACATGACTAAGGGTTCATAGGCTCCTAAAGGAGTTACAAAGGCCCCGTTCCATTCGTCATCTTCTTTGATGCAGATGTTATTATATCCCCATTGGAGATCTAAAGTCATGAAGAGATCTGCTCCTCATAAACGATCAATGAGGGTGGATATTAAGGGAAGGGGATAGGAATTTTTGACAGTTCCTAAGTTTAGATAATGATAGTCCATGACCAATCTCTTTTTTCCATCCTTTTTGGGAATAAAGAATACTGGGGAAGTTTACAGGGATTTAGAGGGACAAATGTACCCTTTAGCAAGTTTCTTTTCCAGAAAGGTACAAACTTCTTCCATTTTACTATTAGAAAGAGGGATGACTCATCCTTTCTTGGGTATGAAATCAGGTTGGAGATCTATGGCATGATCCCAGGGCTTTCTTTCTAGCATTCTCTCCATTTCTTCTTCCAAGAACACATCTAGGAATTCGTGGTATACTTCAGGTACCTTTTCCTTTAATCCAGCTTCTACCTATCTAATATGGCTATAAGGGAGATAGGGGGGTAAGCGAGAATATACTTGATTATGTTTATTGATAAAATGCCCATCCTCCATGCAAGAAGTGAGAAGGTTGCAATATAGAGTGCATTGTCCAAAATAAATGGATTTATCTGCCCAATTAATCTTTGGATTGTGGCAGTAGAGCCAATCATACCCAATGATCAAAGGGTGAGAACCCAGTTTAGACATGAAAACATCTATGAGTTCACTATGTCCATTAATGGTGAGAATTAAAGGAGTATAATGGATTATTTGCCCAATGGAGCCCATAGTGCCATCAGCATTGGTTACTCTGAAAGGTGAATCAAGAGGATATAGTAGAATGTGCTTCCTTTTACAGAAGTCTATGTCAATGAATGTATTAGAAGCTCTGAAGTCTAGAAGGGCCTTAAACATCATTTGATGCCAACTAACACCAACTAGATATATGACTCATATAGAGACTTCCATTTCATCACTAACATTTGATGACTGAATTGGTTGTATCATTCCAAGAGAGATTTTTCAAATTTGTCGCATAAGGGAATTAAGTACACTATGTTTTTTATCCAGTGCCATGCCACAAGTGAGGGTGCCCTTTTGGATAGAAACCAATCTATATATTTGTACAGCTAGATCAGAAACAGAAAAGTCCGAGTTGTAACAAGAAGTTAAGTCTGGTCTACAGTCACCCTCTATAACTGCCAACCCTTTTCTTTTAAAGCTTTGGTGGCCTTGTGAGTGGCTTCTACTTGTAGCTGGTCTTGCCAATAGGCTTCTGCTTCTTCTGATTTATAAACATTTTCAACTGTGTAAGATGCTATCCTTATTGAGGGTCTAGGGTCTGTCTCCTGAACTGGTAGATCATACATGGGAATAGGCATGTAATTGCCCAAATTAGAGTCCTAGATCATTTGTACCCTTTGGTGGGGCTAGAAGCAGAGACCATTTGAAGGTTGCACATTTGGGTTCTAGGGACAATTTGGCCAAATATGATCTCTTTGATGACAACCATAACATTCATAGTTATCAGGTCAAGATTGCTGGGGGAGCTGCCCAGCCAGAAGAGCTTGTGTATATTGGGGAGAGGGGAGAGGTCTTGATCCCAGGAATTGTGGTGGTGGTCATGGAGTAAAAGAAGATGAGAGGTTGTTTACCTGAGAGAAGCCTTGAGGACGTGGATGGAAAGAAGGGCAATGTAAGTAAGATAGACAGTGTGTAGGTGCTGACCACCAAGGTGAATGGTGAAGTCAAGCTAAAATGAAGGGGGTGAGTATAGGCTCATCCCAGGGATTCCAAAGGTAACCAAGTAGAAGGGGTAGCTAAGACTGTAGTCCTTGCTTGAAATAGACCAGTCCAATATAATCCAGACTATTTAACGAATGGTCTGAAATATCAGACTACGAAGGACAAACAAATGGCAGTGAAACAAATGGCAAATGGCGAAGAGACGAAGGGATGAAATGGTGGCAAGGATGTGAATGGAGAGGGACTCAAACAAAAACTGAAAATGAAGTGAAACCCAATAAGTGATGATATTCAATACATAATACAAGTCTTTATAGTCCGGGCATTTTCCCAGGACTGTGTATAAACATGTGGTCCTATCAAAGGACAACACAAGGTCAAGTCAAAGAGCCATATGTACCTGTCAATGAATATTCCAAGTCTAAATGAAATGCTATCCCATCTGTGACTGATGTAACTGAGACAGAAGGTAACTTATGACTTATTGGAAGTGACAGATGACAATGAGAATAAGAAAATAAAAGATCATATCCAGACTTGGACTACGAACAGGACTGAAAAGTGGACTGTCAATCGGACTCAGACTGACAAAATATGCATGGATTGAAATGGACTGACATTGGACTGACACAAGACACGATGGACTTCTTGAATACAATGAAAGGACTTGTATGAGAACCTGAACTGACATGAGAAACCAGTCTGTAAATGTAGAGAGCGACAAACTCCTACATCTGAGGGGGACTTGGATACTGACTGTCCCCAGTCAGTCATGTGATGTACTGAGTTTGAATCACAGGACACTATGAAAAATGTGAAGGTGGCCAAGTCTGCTTCTTCTTCCCACTACCATCTTCCCTTATCACCATGTCTTCAATAGACAATATTCTTGTGCTCTTCCAACCCATGGACACAACCAGTCTGAAGGCCCTGGCCACACAATGCCCACATGGTCAATGTCATGCAAACTGTGCTGGATGACAAGGATACCCTACACAAAAAGCAGGAGATATAGGTGGTGGAGTGGGATGGTGCTCTGGTGAGTAATGAACTTATTGCACTGTGTGCAAGCTGACTTGATCTGTAGACACAAGTACATGTGTGCCTGCGAATGGCACATGAGCATGGCACAGAGGCCCTAGTTGACAGCCAGGCTGTCCAGTGCATGAGAGATGTAGGGCTGGTCACCGAGCAATGGTGTGCAGAAACGAAGGCACAACGTGAAGAAGCCGAAGCAGCAGAGGCTCAATGCCGACAAGAGGAGAAAGAGGAGGCATGACGCTGCCAAGCCAAAGAGGAAGAAGAATGCGTGATCGCCAGACGGGTGCAAGTGGCATTAGCAGGTGAAGAGACTGGTGTGACTAGACAAGAACCAACAGCGGCAGCGTCCATGTCAGCTGAGAGTACAGAGGTGGGCAGTCGAACCAAGGATGTCGGCAAGGGCATGTGGATGTGCCATCCCAGCAAGGTGAGTAAGCCAGTATGGTAGTCTGTCTGTTTGGCTAATAAATTTCAGTGAGTGAGAATGATGGTGGAGGACAGCAGTGAAGACAAAGACAAAAGCGAAGTGTGCGTGCAGCCCATGAAGAGAGCTACCATGGAAGAAATCATTGACCATGACAAGTGCTGCAAGAGGTGTCTCAAGGCATGTGAGCCTTGCATTGGACCTGTTGATCAGACGTGCTTCTGGTACAAGTGTGTGAAGGTATGATGCAACAAGTTCTTGGGCCACAAAAGACCTAAGAGGCAGGAAAGGGATGCTCCAGAAGGGAGAAGGGAAAGGGCAAAGGTAAGGCCCCAGGTATGCTATTTATATTTTCACATTCGGGCTGAGCTAACCAGACTAAACAGTCCAACAATGTCAATGTGCTGTGCTGCCTGTGTGCAAACAAATCAAGATTATCAACAGCAACGAGGAGGCCAAGATGAAAAAGGAGAAGGAGGCACCGAAGGCTAGGCCAACGGCAAGGAAGCCAGGGTGTGCTGTAAGGATGATGATAAGTGTATGGATGCTGACCACCAAAGTGAATGGTGAAGTCGAGCTAAAATGAAGGGAGCGAGTATAAGCTTATTCCAGGGATTCCAAAGGCGACCAAGGTAGGAGGGGTAGCCAAGACCATAGTCCTTGCTTGAAATAGACCAGTCCAATGTAGTCTGGACTATGAGCAAAATGGTCTGAAATATCGGACTATGAAGGACGAGCAAACGGCAGTGAAACAAATGGCAAATGGTGAAGAGACGAATGGGTAAAATGGCGGCGAGAATGCGAATGGAGAGGGACTCAAACAAAAACTGAAAATGAAGTGAAACCCAATAAGTGATGATATTCAATGCATAATACAAGTCTTTATAGTCTAGACATTTTCCCAGGATTGTATATAAATATGTGGTCCTGTCAAAGGATGACACAAGATCAAGTCAAAGAGCCATATATACCTGTCAACGAATATTCCAAGTCTAAATGAAATGCTGTCCCATCTGTGACTGATGTAACTGAGACAGAAGGTAACTTATGACTTATTGGAAGTGATAGATGATGAGAATAAGAAAATAAAAGATCGTGTCTGGACTTGGACTACGAACAGGACTGAAAAGTGGACTGTCAATCAGACTCAGACTGATGAAATATGCATGGATAGAAATGGACTGACATCAGACTGACACGAGACACGATGGACTTCTTGAACATAATGAAAGGATCTGTACAAGAACCTGAACTGACACAAGAAACCAGTCTGTAAACATAGAGAGCGATGAGCTCCTACAGTGCAATGCCCAAGGAGAATGCCATCTGGGTGGCCACCCATCTGGAGGCGACACTCCTGTTGTCGCAAGCTCAAATGAAGGCAATGGAAATGAAGATGGCAGATATGGCCACTGAAGTAGCCAAGCAGTTGGTGGAGTTGGCAAGCCTCAAAAGGCTGATGCAGCAGTAGGTAGCAGTAGAATAGTCCTGTACAACCTGTATCGGCAATCTGATCATGTGTCCATGTCTGTGTCCGAATCTGATGTGATCCCTAAGTAAGGAAAAGAAAGTATAAGAACAAGTGTAAAGGCCTTTATTGCACTGAAAACGAAGGTACAATACCAGAGTATGAGCTACCACTCGGCTTGTCTTCATCAATCATCTTTTGGCATCTATACTTCACCAGATTGTAGATCAGATTGACAAGTCCATAACAGGACAAAAACTGGACTGAGAATGAAGATGAGACACAATGTGCGCTTTCAGAATTATGGCACGATTGAATGAAATGGTACATAGAGATGGAGAGAAACTTTTCATGACATGTTTGTTAGGACTGTTTTCTTGATAATCAGAACAAGAGATTGTATAATGGAGAGTCTGTTTGTTTTTTAGTTTAGTGATATTTTTTATGTGATATTAGAGACACTGGACGAAAACCAGGATGAAACTGAGGTCACTGGTCTAAGCATGGGATAAAACTGATGCGAGGAAACAATATTTTTAGAGATCGAGGGTGACTTAGCCTTCGAAGACTGTGTCCTCTACCTCATCATTGTTGTGTTCAACGTCATCTTTGGCTTCAAATTCATCAATTTCTTTATCAGTCAGTCCAGTCAAATCAGTAACCAGAATCACGATCTTTGTCCTTGAAAAGTAGAGTAGCAGGTGAAAGGTCACATACTGCAACTTAGAGATAGTGCCATCTAACTCTGCCAGTAGATACGATCCTCCAATAGTTCGGCGAAGAACTACCATTGGACCTAAGTACCTTGGTTTCATCTTTTGGTTTAACTTTTTTTCAATCCGAGTATTTTGGACTAAAACGAGATCACCAGGACTGTACTCAGTAGTTCGAATCCTATTTTTGAAATGCACCTTGAACTATTTGATGGACATGAAACACGACTGTAGTATGCACTATCACATACTGTTGATATCTTCTTGTTGCTTCTGGAGCTGAGAAACTCGTCAAACAATTAAAGCAGATCTAGAAACTGGATCAGATTCTAGTGCAGGGATGAGAAATGTAGCTTCTGCAAGATCAAAAGGAAAGAGCAGTTCAACACCATGTACCATGAAGTATGGTAAGAGATTAGTCAATTTAAGTATAGTGACGCACTCTGCCCAGAAAACAGAGTGAGCTATCGCTGGCCAGCGAATCTCCCCTCCCAGGGTAGTTTTAATGATGGCCTCCCAGACATTGAAGTGATGCCGTTCGACCACACCATTTGCCTGAGAGTTGTAAGGGAAGATCCAGATATGGTGAATGTGATATCATGAAGCAAGGATGTCTAGAGCTTGGAGGAAGGTAGAACCATTATCAGTAACAATCTTGGATACAGCACCCCAATGATAGAGGATATCTTCAAAAATAAAAGAAGCGAGTGCAGTCGCATTTTCAGACCATAACATATGCCACTTCAGATATGCAGTAAGTGCACATCAAGTGTGTATGATGAAGCAGTAACCACCAGAATGTGGCATAACCATTGTGTCAATATAGACCTTGTGAAACAGTCCACCAACCATTGGGATGGTAGGGGGGATATGGAACTTCTGTGTTTGTTAGATCTGGCATTCGTGGTAGGATCAGATATACCACTTGACATCATCAACCAACATTGGCCACCAGAACTGTTGGAGTAACTGAGTCCAGACTGAGAAGACACCTTTGTGTCTGAGGCTATCATGTGCCTCCCTGATCAGTTCGTAGCAGCATTCCATAGGTACTACTAGCTAATGATGACCATGAGGTTTGCAACAGTAAAGCAAGTCATTGAGAAGGAAGAGACACATAGCAGAATTGATGAATGAAGTGTAGTCAGCATCAGATAGGTCAGGGGAACAGGTACACATGTGCAGAAATTCGCAAATATGGGTAATGCAATCCTCTTTTGCAAGTGCTTTTGGAGACTGAGGGAGGACTGGTTCATCGTGAACCAAGTCCAAGCCTGCATTAAGCAGGACCGAAGCATGATGAGTAGTGGGTGGTATGAGCCTAGAAATGTAAGTAGTCGAATATAGTGGAGAAACATGATCATTTAAGAGAGAGATAGAGAAGGAATATGCATTGTCCAACCAGTCCTTGAAATCATCATCAGGAGGCGGATTGTCATTGGACCGAGGACAATAGGATAGTCTATCTGTGCCAATATGGTGAGTAGCAGGAACATGAATGAGACAAAAATTAAAAAGAAGGATACTGGTGATCCACCGATTAATGGTCACATTCAGTTGTAGGTCTGGGTTGTTTATCATACCCTTCATGTATTTGGCATCCATTTCGACTGTGAGGTTAGTGACTCCAAAGATAAAAATTCAGACTGCACATAAAGCATGAAACAGTCTGTAAAGTTCTAATTTTACTTGTGAATAGTGGCTCTCAACTTCTGTAAAGCTGATAGAACCAAAGTGATTTAGATACCATTTACCATCGGCACCTTCCTGAGACAGGATGTAACTGACAGTGATGAGAGAAGTATCAACTGCGAGAAAGATTTTGAGTCTGGACTCATAGCCCAGATGACATAAAGTGGGCAAAAGACAAATAGCATCCTTGAGACGCTGCATTGTGAGTTGTTGGGATTCTCCCCATTCGAAGAGAACACCCTTCCTGGTTAAATCAACCAGGAGATAGGCAATAGAAGTGAAATCATGAATGAAAATGTAGAGTACACTGCAAACACCCAAGAAACTATGTACATGAGTGAGCATTTGGCAAGGGGGCCAGTCACAGATCTTTTGTATTTTGTCCTCATGAGGGATGTGACAGTCAGCAGTGTATTTGTGTCCAATGACAGTTGTGTCTGGTGCAGCAAGCATGAACTTCTTTGCTAAAACTGTCACACCAACATTTTGCAGTCATTGCAAGATGTGGTGGACTACCTGTAAATGTTCCCAAATGAACCAGCGAATGTTGGGGTTGTCTGGAGTGGTCTCATATGAACTGTCTGGATTCTGGTAATGCATGGTGACAGATTTGACTGGTAGATCGTCAATGAAAGGGTAGGTGTGTCAAGGGATTTCATCCTGAAGAACAAATGACATGTTTGCTTGATAGATTTGGACTGCATTTGTGTATCCCATAGGAACAGTGGTGAGACGATGAGGATTCATTGGACTATTGAAAGTCATGAGATCGCAAGATTCAGGATATAGTGGGCATTGATCATAGCTGGCAAATAAATCCATCATCCCATAAATGGCATATCCTGTGAAAGACTCTGCAAAGTGTTCCACAAACGGCAGCATGGATGAGTCCCAGATAGTAACTGCATTAAGGGGTTGGAGATCATATATGAGTCAGAGTGATTTGCTGTCCTGTTTGAACATGCAGAATCATCAAGATCGGTATGCTATGGTAGACAGTTTGTAGACACCAGATGCAATCTGGTCTTTAATAATCTGGATTATGCTGGCCCACATGGACGGAGGGACAGGGATGTTGCAAAGTGCCCAAGGGGTATGAGGTATGGTTGGAATCTTTACAGGGGGGAAGTATCTTTCATTGAGGCGACCTCGCTCAGTAGGAATCCAAGTGAAAGCCATTTCGTGTTCAAGGAGGAGCCAGCATACAAGCTTGACTTCCTCTGGCCATAACTAGTTTGCAGGATCGAGATCTAATTTGTCAGCACATTCCTATGTAAAATGAACACCAGGAACGAAGTCAGGAGGATATGTAGGTAATGGACGTAGTCCAGCAAGTGGATTGTCTGGAAGAGAACAGGTAATCTGATACTCCTTGTTGACTGAAGCCACAACAGACCGAACTTTCTTTATGACAGGCTTATAAGCCAACACATGCGAAGAGAGATTGTAATAATAAACCAAAGAAAGCACAGCAAGCACATCTGGATTGAAAACAGACTGTATCAAGGATAAAAACAAATAAAGCAGTGAAGGTGAAGGCAAATGTGTATAGGACAGAAAAGATGTGATAGAAGCATTACTGATATCTCCCCAGCCATTGAGCGGATCATTGAAATCTAAAAACCCATCTCCAAAATGGACTAATGGCTAGTACACTGTAAACAGTCTCAACAACGTGAACAATCTTTAGACCACGGTTTCATAGGCAGAGTATACTGCTTGTCCATATTAGGGTCACGAAGAGTGATTGTCTATGAACTGTCTGGAAAATCTTCTGTGTTAGCACTCATTAGACAATGGAAAGGTTGACCAGTAGTAGGTCAAAGTTAGCACGGGCCAAGATTTGGACCTGTAGCATGACTTCGCCTCCACCAAAATCGAGTGCAAGGTTTTCGAGAATGCCGATTGTACTATCCATGCTAGTATTAGCAGAGGACATCTTCATCATCTGGTCAAATCGGATTGGTAGTCTGAGTTGTTCCTAGATCCGGTGAGACATAGCGATAACCTCTGAACTAGAGTCTAGAATACCACAAATGGTCCAACCTGTATCGCCAACCTTAGTTTCAATCGCTCTAAGGGGTAGGCTGTGATGCACAACAATGAGTCCATCTTTGTTAAATATAATTCATGTTCCAGTCCTACATGTGAACACACAGTCATTACTAGACAACTCATTAATCTCTGCAGTATGAGTCAAGGGTAGGTTAGCAATTCATTTTACAGTAGTAAGTTCACAAAATTGTTTTCGAAATTCTGGTGAGACCGCAAAGAGATCCTTGACCAGAACTAGAACATTAGTGTCTAGAACTTGGTCCAAGACTCATTTTGGAGTGGCCTCATCTTCAAGGAGGAAGGAATATTTGTACTGTGTAGATGGAGAGAAGTTTTGGTTAGTGTTAGATACTCATGAAGGGATGTTACTTGGTATGTTTGTAGGTACATTGTCCAGATCAGACATGAACTGACCAGGACCAGCTTGAGTAGTGGATGCGCTATTAGGGTTTTAAAGAGCACTATGTAATAGAGAAGAAGAATCACTAGTGCTGACTGAGATTGGAGTAGACAAGGATGATGAGGGTGGTAAAGGTAAAGCACTTTGCATTGTCTGCTGCAGCTCAGGGGATAAAAGTTCTTCAGACATGGCAGCTGCATGATAATCTGGTTTCTTACACAGTGGTACCTGAACACTGTCAAAGCGAACTCATTTTCCCTTCTCTTTGGATGCTTTGTCTGCCTGAAAAGTAGCCCATGCCTGAACAAGGTATGGTTGGAATTCTTCATCAGCAGCAACAGGAATGGAGTCTGAATCCAGACTCGGTTCAGATGTGTAGAAAGCGGAGGAGTCGATGTCAAGGATTGCTATGGTAGCAGGGTACATGGTAGACAGGATACTGGCAGTGATATGAGGAGGTATGTCTCTAGTGAATCCTATAGAAGATGCAGATGTAGATGCAGTAGCTGCATTCAACTGTCCAGAGGAATGGGCATAGTCGATACCATTCTTGAGACATCTACCTCCTGGGGTGCGAGGTATGTCAGATCTGTCTGGCATATAGACATGATTATCCTTTCCCCTAGTAATTTTCCCTGCATTGAGGTACTCCACGCAGATAGAACAATTCTTTGTGAAATGCCCATGACCAGCACAGAATCTACAGGTAGGGTCCATCAATCTAGCCATAACATTGGTCTCAGCCTTAACAGCTAGACTCAGATTGTACATTTGTGTCGGACTGGATGGATGCGAATGCTGATGAGGATTGGGATGGGAACATGAAGAAAGGCCATAGGATTGCTGGAAATGGGGCATCACGTCTGATGTGGACAAACTAGATCAAAGTGCTGATCTGGTCAATAAGAATTTGGCAGTGCTTATGACATCATTTATTGGGTACAGATCATTGGGATGGATGTCCAGTTTGATGATTGTGAGACGATGACATATGCAATCCTACAAGAATGCAGGAAATCCTGTCAAGAAAATCATGTTTCACTCCATTTCGGAAAGCTTATGGTTAGCAATCAAGAGCACAGATACTTTCATGAACTTCCTAGTATATTCACCCAGGTCGTCCTGATTACACATCTGCTTCTTATGGTAGTCCTCAATGAGGTACTGGATGTCAGCACAGTGATATCACATACTACCTTCATATCCTGGATAGAGTTTCTTGACTGCTTCAATGAACTCTTCCCAATCAGTAGGATTAGCTACCGCTTCCAGTAACGTTTCCCATACTTCAGCTTCTTCGAGGTCCACATATCGGATAGCTACTTTAATCTTACCAGCCTCATCAAGTCCAGCTTGATCGCCAAGCTGCTTGATATCTTTTAAGTACCAAGGGAGCTGGGATGGCATTTTACCATCAAATTTAGGCATGTTTTGAGTACCTTGAAGAGGCATAAGGAAAACCTGCAGTTGGTTAGCCATTGGACCAAAATGAACCTATGGAACATGTAGTGAAGGACTGTTTAATCTGATCGAACTAAAAGCAGATTACGACAAGCCAGATATGAGCAAAAAAGGATTGACTGGAGAAGACAGGAATGAATCCTGTGAAAGAGTAGGAGGGAATTCAGTTTGATCAAAGAGAAAAGTGAGCGATGGCAAAGGGGAACGATCTTGAGTGATTGATGATGATTTGTGAGTGGATAGAGGTGATAGTGGCGAAAGCTGAGATGATACCAGAGATCGATGACATGATGACAGATGGTTGTCAGGTGGAGTAGAGGTCGTAAAACCACCAGGAAAGAAGGGTGAGTCAATGACAGGTGATGTTGACAGACTGATGAAGTTGTGACATGCATGGTCCGGAGTGACTGGGATAAAAAAATCAGACTTGGTAGAGATGTTGAGACAACAAAATTCAGAGAATAGTTCCTCGAGTTCCAAGTGCTGAGGTGTGGGTCAAAGTGACCTTCTGAGTGGCCTTGTGGAACCCCTTGCAGTGAGCTCCAGTTGTAAGAAAGATGATAAGTGTATGGGTGCTGACCACCAAGGTGAATGGTGAAGTCGAGCTAAAATGAAGGGAGCGAGTATAAGCTCGTCCCAGGGATTCCAAAGGTGACCAAGGTAGAAGGGGTAGCTAAGACAATAG
>JBBPKV010000307.1:0-16193 GCA_038089455.1 Tylopilus cf. leucomycelinus
CTCGTCGCAATCTGCTTCTAGTCTGATCGGATTAAACAGTCCTTCACCTCACATTCTACAGGTTCATTTTGGTCCAATGGCTAACCAACCGCAGGTTTTCCTTATGCCTCTTAGAGGTACTCAAAGCGTGCCTAAATTTGATGGTAAAACATCATCCCAGCTTCCTCGGTACTTAGAAGATATCGAGTAGCTCGGCGATCAAGCCAGACTTGATGAGGCTGGTAAGGTCAAAGCAGCTATTCGATATGTGGACCTCGAAGAAGCTGAAGTATGGGAAACATTACCGGAAGCAGTAGCTGATCCTGCTGAATGGGAAGAGTTCGTTGAAGCAGTCAAGAAACTCTATCCGGGATGCGAAGGTAGCACCCGATATTACCGTGCTAACATCCAGTACCTCGTCGAGGACTACCAAAAGAAGCAGATGTGTAATCAGGACGATCTGGGTGAATATACCAGGAAGTTCACGAAAGTATCTGCATTCTTGATTGCTAACCATAAGCTCTCCGAAATGGAGCGAAACATGATTTTCTTGACAGGGTTTCCTGCGTTCTTACAGGATCATATATGTTATCGCCTCGTGATCTTCAAACCGGACATCCATCCCGATGATCCATACCCAATGAATGACGTCATAAGTGCTGCCAAATTCTTGTTGACAGGATCAGCACTTTGATCTAGTCTGTTCACATCAGATGTGATGCTCTGTTTTCAGCAATCCTACAGTACTTCACGTTCCAATCCCAATCAGCATCCGCATCCATCCAGTCTACCACAAACGTACAATCTGAGTCCGGCCGTCAAGGCTGAGACCAACGTTATGGCTAGATCGATGGACCCCACCTGTAGATTCTGTGCTAGTCATGGGCATTTCGCAAAGAATTGTCCTATCTGCGCGGAGTACCTCAATGCAGGGAAAATTACTAGGGGAAAGGACAATCGCGTCTATATGCCAGATGGATCCAACATACCTTGTGTGCCAGAAGGTAGATATCTCAAGGATGGTATTGACTATGCTCATTCCTCCAAACAGTTGAATGCAGCTATGACATCTACGTCTGCATCTTCTATAGGATTCACTAGAGACACACCTTCTCATATCACTGCCAGTATACTGTCTACCATGTACCCTGCTACCCCAGCAATCCTCGACATCAACTCCTCCACTTTCTACACGATGGAACCGAGTCCAGATTCGGACTCCATTCCTGTTGCTGCCGATGAAGAATTCCAACCATACCTAGTTCAGACATAGGCTACTTTTCAGGCGGACAAAGCATCCAAAGAGAAGGGAAAACAAGTTCGCTTCGATGGTATTCAGGTACCACCACGTAAGAAACCAGATTATCGCGTAGCTGCCGTGTCCAAAGAACTTTTATCCCCTGAGCTACAGCAGACAACATGAAGCACTTCACCCTTACCACCCTCATCATCCTTGTCCACTCCAATCTCAGTCAGCGCTAGCGATTCTTCCTCTCTGTTACATAGCGCTCTTCGAAACCCTACCAGTGCATCTACTACTCAACCCGGTCCTGGTTGGTTCATGTCTGATCCGGACAATGCGCCTACAAATGCATTGAGTAACATCCCCCCACGAGTACCTGGGACTAACCAGAATTTCTCTCCATCCATGCAGTAAGAGTAGACCTGATTGTGTCTATTGATGAAGAGTCCTTCTTTGGTACATGAAGTAAGCATGTTATAATATGGTGTATAATGTCCAAAGTGAATATTTTCTTGTACCCAATCGATTTGGGGGTTATGTCAGTATAACCAGTTGTAACCTATAATGAGAGGGTGAGAGCCTAGTTTGGATACAAGTACATCTACTGGTTCACTATATCCATTTATGGTAAGGATCAAAGGGGTGTAATGTGTAATTTGCCCAATAAAACTTCTAGTGCCATCAGCATTAGTTATTCCAAAGGGGGAAGGGAGTGGAAAAAGAGGTATTCTCTTCTTTTGACAAAAATCTAGATCTATTAATGTGTTAGAAGCTCCAGAGTCTAGAAGGGCCTTAAGTATCATTTGATACCTATTAACTCCAACTAGGTATGTGACTCGTGTGAGGACTTCTAGCTCATCCTGGATTGTTGCAATTTGTCGCAGTCAAGATGCTTGTAAAGGGGTTTTTTGGATCTGTCGTATAAGGGAATTAAGTACACTATATTTTTTATTCAGTGCCGCACTACAAGTGTGGACATCCTTTCGGATAGCAGCCATGTTACATATTTATACAGCTAAGTCCATAACAGGGAAATTGAAATTGCAACAATCAAGAAATGAGTCAGGCTGGCAGTTACCCTTTTCAACTACTGGTTGTTTCCTTTTAAAGCCTCAGCCGCCTTTTCAGCTGCTTTTACTTGCAGCTTATCCCTCCAATAGGCTTCAGCTTTCTGAGTTATATATGCTTCATTTGCATAGTTTGTTCTGTGGGAAAAAATCCTTTGGTTTAAAGGTCCAGAGTCCTGGATCTGTTCTTATGGAGAAAAAGAGGGAACTTCTATGTATCCAGCCTCATTTGCATCCCAAATATATTGCTCCCTCTGCCTTTGTGGGAAGTTTCCCCTAGGGCAAGCATTGGGATTGGTGGGATAGTTTGGCTAGATGTGACCTTTTTGGTGACAACTGTAGCATTCATGGTTATCAGGGAAAGGGCAGCAGGTCTGAGGAAGAGAAGATATAGGTGGTGATGAAGGTGGGAAGGTTCATTGGTATTCAGGGGTAGGTAATGGTCTAGACCCCTGGAAATGCTGCAGAGGTCATGGTTGGTAGAGAGTAGTGCACGGGAAAGAGAAAATGGGTTGTTGTTGAAGAGAAACTCGTGGTGCACCACATACCAAGGCTATTTGTTCGAAGCCTCAGCCTGTGTCTAGCACATGAATATACCAAGCCTTGAAATCACTAGAGGTTACTTCGCAATTCATGGCTACATGATGGTATATCTTGTAGTCCAATTGTTTGCAAAACAGCTCCACGGCATGTGCATCAGCAATATCCGCTTCTTGGACAAGTATCTTGAAGTCTTGAACAAATGTGTCAATGGGTTTGTTGTTTTGGTAACATTGTTCTAGTTCTTTGAATGCCTCGTGAGTATAATGGGTGATTTGGAAGAAGCTGGTGATTTCTTCCTTCAGTGTTTGCCAGGCTAGCCACACATTATCCCCATAGGTTGCTACTCATTAGGTGTTTGGGTCTATGACTTTGTCTTTTTTGATTAGATACTTATCCAGGGTTAGATATGTGAAGGCTTCAGCTTTTCCTTTGAAGCAGGATAGGATGGCAATAGAGCATATTTTGTCACTTTGCCAGGTTTGAGCAATGACCCATAAGTTTAGCTGGGTTCACCAGAATTTCCATGTCTTTTTATCTCCATCCCATTTTCCAGGATCAGTGATCTTCTTTGTAGCATCTGAGATTCTATCTGCAGTCAAGTTCCACAGTCCTTGTATTAAGTCAGCAATGTCAGTTGCCATGACTGGTGATGGTGGGAGTTTGATTAGAGATGAGGAGGTTCTGCTCATACACTAAAGAAAAAACTTTATTCCAAGACTAGTTCTGGTTTCAAGTACCCCAGCCTCCTGCAGTGTCCTGAGTACCCTCTACGTATTCTACATTGGGGATAACTAGTTTTTGTGGTCTAAAAAGACCAAATTGTAAATGATTTTCTTGGCAGCTGAACTGTCAAAAGAGAACAAGAGGGCGATCATTGCCTGAAGAACAGTACCAAAGAGTAAAAAGGTGGTAAAAGAAAATTCCACTCAAAGCCAGTGCTATTTCAGTTGTGGAAACAGTGATTTGCATATACCCAGTAAGTGTAGATATGCTTACTGTCTGATATCTTCCAATCAGACTCTGGGTAATCTGCACACATGGGTATAAAGGAAAGATTTGGAGTGGGAGTGGAGGTGGTATCAGCGGCGGTGTTGTATGCAGTAGTGGATAAAGGTGAGGAGGTATTCGGGGACTTATGTGTGGCACAGGCACATTCAATGACTAAAAACTATTTCTTCTTTTTAGAAAATGCCATGGAAATCTGCATCTTCTTTTTTCTTGTTCAATGGCACGTTCAATATCATGTGCAACTTGTGTGATGTCTTCTATTGCCCTATCAATGTTATGATCTAACCTTGTTGGCTACTCAATCCAATCAGTAAAGAGCAAAGTCAAACAAAAAACTGCTATGTGTTGTGGTCACCCACAGACACTAGGCTAGCTGCTACTGGAACTAAGGTAGACTAACTTAAGACATGAAGTCTCAAGCTAGAAGAGGAGCGCAAGATCGAGGCCGAGACACGAAGTCCCAGGAAATCCAAAGATTGACCTGAGCAAAGCACAGGGTACCGAAGACGTGCCTTTGCACGAATCCAAAAGCAGGGAAAGATGCACACGACAAGTCATTGCCACAACAGGGGAGAGCTGTTCCGGGGGATACAACCACATCTGGCTACTGCTGGCAGCGCCCTATGTGCACTAAGGCTTAGGGAATACCAATGCCATTAAAGACATGAACCGGGCTCAGGGATTCCCTGGGACAAAGAGGCACTTGCTGATTACAAAGTAGATGTGGGATTGTCATCACATGAGTTCTCAATGGCACGTTTGGGAATGACCACGAATGATACAAGTGGATTTGACTGAGGGAATTACAGCGAGTGTCTAGGGTTTATATACATAGAGACTGTGTGCACAGACCAAGCTGTGTAAGATAAGGAATTACTAAATATGGGTGAAGACCTTTGCCAGAGATAAGAAGTCTGAAATGTCTAGAACATTCTGCTGAGTTCTGTAGTAAAAGGGTAATAAGGTCGCACGATCACATGCTACAGGTCACGTGACTTGAAAAGTTGGGGTTTAGTCAGTGGCTGGCTTATGTAAGGAAGAAAATAGGGGCAAATTCATGACACTATCCCCCTTCTAGGACTCATATTTCAGATAAGTGGCCGAAAATCATGAATAATCGTCATCACGGTCATGAAAGAGGAAGATGAAGTCTGATGTGGAGATGTCGTGGAGTTTTCTAGGTGCGGACAAGTGGGAATGATGGAAGTAGTCAATGACATCTTGGGCATGAGTCATATTTTCAGTAGGTTCCCAAGTGCGGTCTGTTTCATTGTATCCTTTCCAATGTATCAAATACTCCAGCTTCCGTTTTTTCATACGCGATCCTGCAATATAGTCTATTTCAAATTCTTCATGTCCTTCCTTGTTGACTAATAGAGCATCTGGTTGGGGAACAGGTTGCCTAATGCATGGTTCTTTGTAGGGTTTGACACGAGAGACGTTGACAACCAGGTAGATCCGGATTGTCTTAGGAATTCAAAGTTTGATGGCATTTGGTAAGATTGCTATTATCGCATAGGGCCCAATCCATTTTTGGGTGAGCTTCTTGGCAGTGTATGGTAGCTCAAGATTTCTGGTGGATAACCACACTTTATCTCCGATGACATATCCCGGTGCATCCGATCTTCTTTTATTGGCCTACACCTTCATCTTATCTTTTGTGGCCTGTAATGCTGCTTCAACCTCTTTATGGGTTTTCTTGTTTTCATGTATGAATTCGCTGGCTAAGGAGTCTGATCCCCCTTCAAAGCCCATATTGGGGAAGTAGTTTCTGGTTATGGCAAAGGGGATAGTGCTGGTAGCAGTTGTTAGGGAATTATTGTGTGAAAACTATACCATCTTTAGCCATTCCCCCCAGGTTTCCTGCTTCTTGGAGACATAATTGTGCAAATATTATTCTAATTCACAGTTTATATACTTCGTTTGGCCATCTGCTTGGGGGTGATATGCTGTAGATAGTTTTTGTTGAATACCTAGGAGAAAGCAAAGTTTGGTGGTGAAATTAGATATGAATTGAGGACCTCTATCTGAAACGATGGTAGAAGGGAGTCCGTGAATACACCAAACATTGTCACAAAATAGTTTAGCGAGATCTTTAGAAGATAAGGTGGAGTGACAAGGCACAAAAACTACTTCTTTTGAAAAATGATCAATGATAACGTAAATAGTGTTGAATCCATCAGAAAGGGATAGACCGATAATTAAATCTACAGTTAGGTCTATCCAGGGTTTGGAGGATACTGGTAAAGGTAACAGTTTTCCAGAAGGCAGTTTAGCACTACCTTTGGCTCGGGCGCAGACCACACAACTAGCTACGTATTCTTTAATGTCTTTGGAAAAACCAGGCCAAGTAAAATGTCTAGACAGAAGGTGTGAAGTACATCCTATACCCTGATGTCCTGCTATGGGGGAGAATCATGGCATAGTTGTAGTAATTCATTTCATAAAGAAGGAGGAACGAAGGTTTTGGCTTTTTCATTGAGGAAAAGGGTGTGGTCGTTATTGAAATGGAAATCTGGTAATGATTGTGGATCTAGGATAGCTGATTCAATTTGTAATCGAGAATAGAAAGGGGACGAAATCTGAATGTTGTTTATAAATAACGATGGGGGAAGTATGGTAATGTTTTTGTTAGGGTTTTCTGCAGCTTCTCCATGATCTGGATATCTGGATAAGGTGTCTACCTGCCCATTGGAGCTTCCTGGTTTATATATGATGGTATAGGAGTATTCTTGAAGTAATGCATGCCATCTTGCTTGGTGCTGCGACAAATCTTGTGATTTTTTGAAGAATTCTAAATTTTTGTGATCTGTCCATACTTTGAAATGCTTCTTTCCCAAAAGATATGGTTGCCACTCTTGGAAAGCTCGTACAATGGCAAGAAGTTCTTTATCTCCAACCGGATAATTCCATTCTGCGGAATCAAGGGAATGGGAAATGAATCCAGTGGGCCTCCATAGATTGTCTTCTCCTTTTACTGATAGAACTCCTCCGGTGGCCACATCTGAAGCATCTGTTTCAACTCATAACTCCTTTTGGGGGTCGGGATAAGCCAATAGAGATCCATCAGCAAATTTATTTTTTAATGCTTGAAAGGCCAGTTTTTGTTTTTCCTCGAATTGAAAAGGAGTGTCTTTCTTCGTCAGGTTGTTGAGTGGTCTAGCTATGTCTGCGAAGTTTGGAATAAAACGTCTACAGTAGTTGCACAACCCTAGGAAACCCTAGAGTTGCTTTAGTCTAGTGAGTTCAGGCCATTTGAGAATGTCTGCCACTTTAGACTTTTGCATCTCAACACCCTCTTTGGAAACTACTAAACCTAAGAAGTCTACTTTGTCTTTGGTAAAGAAACATTTTTCAGGTTTAGCATAAAAGTCATTGTTGTGGAGGCGTCGAAGCACCTCTTTGACAACTTCCTCATACTGTGCCTTACTTTTCCCTTTAGTGAAGATATTGATATCGTCTAAATAAATAAAAACTAGCATATACATTTCATTGAAAATATCGTTCATCATTTGTTGGAAGGTGGGAGGAGAATTGATCATGCCAAAATACATTACTAATGGTTCGTAAGCTCCTAAGGGGATTACGAAGGCTCTCTTCCATTCATCACCTTCTTTGATTCTGACATTGTTGTATCCCCATCGAAGATCTAGGGTCATGAAAAGATCTGCTTCTTGTAAATGATCAATGAGGGCGGAAATTAAAGGAAGGGGATAAGAATTTTTTATGGTTCCGGAGTTTAGATATCAGTAGTCCATGACTAATCTCTTTTTTCCATCCTTTTTTGGGATAAAGAAGACAGGAGATATTTGTGGGGACTTGGAGGGTCGGATATATGTATCCTTTAGCGAGTTCCTTTTCTAGGAAGGTATGAACTTCTTCCATTTCGCTATCAGAAAGAGGAATAACGTGACCCTTTTTTAGGACAAAGTCAGGATTGAGGTCTATGGTGTGATCTCAAGGTTTCCATTCTGGCATCCTTTGTGCTTCTTCTTTGAAGAATACATCCAGAAACTCATGATATACCTCCAGGACCTTTTCCTTTAGTCCAGTCTCAATTTGTCTTATACAGCTATACAGGGTGCAAGGGGGTAAGTGAGAGTATACTTGGTTGTGTTTATTGATAAAATGTCTATCCTCCATGCATGAAGTAAGAAGATTGCAATACGGAGTGCACCGCCTGAAGAGAATTTCTTTGGCTACTCAATCAATCCTTGGATTGTGTCGGTAAAGCCAATTGTAACCAATAATTAAGGGGTGGGTGTTGAAATCCGCAATCACGCGCGCAGCCACGTTGTCATCAGATGGATCAAATCCCGGACGCGCATGCGCTACGCGTCCATTACATTCCTCACGTACGTTCCTACATTGTACAGATACATTGCCCGACCCACGTATTTAATACTTCATGTATTCCTGTGTCCAGATCTTCTATAGATCCTTTTACCCCTTTTACATAGTATTCAGTATATTCGTATATAAGTTCTGTTCTATCCAACGAGCACCTCAGTCCGTTGCTTCCGCACGACAACTGAGGTGAGCTACCATTTACCCGCTATTTACCTATCCAAGCTAATCTGTATGTAGTTTGTCTCTCAATAGGTAAATCTGATATAGTCCGTTGCTTCCGCACAACAACTGAGTTTGTCCCTCGATAGCCGTCATGCGCTGATTTCCGTCCCACTAGAAATCTCTCAGGTTATGAGCCCTGCTGTTTCCTACTAGACGAAGATCAACACTGTACTCACCGCCATGTCCATCATCCCTGTCACCACTGATATCCTCCCGAGCAATGTCCCAAAGCTTGATGTAAAGGGAACCAACTGGGCAATCTTCGCTTTCCGTTTCCAGATCACTGTTGAGGCCAAGGACTTGTGGGGCCACTTGGATGGCTCTACTGCTTGCCCAAGCTACCCGAATCCTATGAGCACTGACCAGACAACTGAGGTCAACAAATGGGTAAAGGATGAATAGATGGCCAAGCACCTACTTGCACAGCGGATCCTTGACTCGACCGCTTTGCGAGTCCAGAAGAAGACGACCATGGCTGAAATGTGGATGGAAATCACCAAGGAGTACACTGAAAAAGGAGCATATGCACAGACAGACCTGCGCATGCAATTCCTTGAGTCGAAACTTGCAAAAGGGGCTGATGTTCGTCAATTTCTTGATGGACTACAGACGAAGAAAGAAGAGCTAGCCGCTGTTGGGGTCAGCATTGATGACACAGATTACTGATCAATGATCATTAAATCCCTACCCAACTCGCTTGCCAACTTCACATCGAGCCAACTCGCTGCAGCTCATCTGTTTACCACAGCCAAGACATTGGAACCAGACGTTTTGATATCCATTATAGCCGAGGAGGCCGACCGTCAGAAGGTGAAACATCCAGCACATGGAGATGCAAAGGATCGAGATCGCGACGAGGCAATGGCTGTTGTGCACGGAGGACCGTCTCGAGGATGAGGCAGGGGTGGACGCCATGGAAATGGGAGGCGAAACCCACTGAAATGTTGGGAGTGCGGATCTACAGAACATCTTGCAGTCTTCCATAAGAAAACAGATAGCGAAAAGAAGCCCACCGGTGCAGCCCACATTGCTGAAGGCGACAGTGACTCAGAGGAAGGCGTTTTTGGAGTCCAAGACGACTTGGGTGACGATGAATCCATTCCAGGACTTTTGTCAGCAGAACTCTCAGATAATGAAAATGATGATGGCGATGGCAGAGACTGGTTTTCAGTCACAGATGAGGACATTTTTGAGGATGTCTGGGATCTTGAAGAGCCCTGAGCGCTGGATGTCGAGGACAAGGTATTCGTCGACTGCACTGATCCTACTGTGGACACAGAAAACGTTGCAATGGAAACTAATGAAGGATCTACCCCTTCTTGCCAGATCGAACTGTACGACTCTGGAACAACCTGCCACATCTCCCCGTATTGCGAGTGCTTTGAGAACCTCGTCGATATCCCAGAAAAATCATTCACAGTTGCCAATCGTCAAAAATTCGTCGCGACAGTAGTTGGCGACATGATTGTCGAAGTACCAAACAGGTATGACATATCATGTTTGCACCTCACCGAGGTGTTGTTCTCGCCTGAGGTTGGATACACATTGGTGTCCATTGGTCGTCTTGATGAGCTAGGGCTCTCGACGACCTTTGCAGAAGGATTCTGCATGATCCATGAGTCAGATGGAGAAACAATTGGGCAAATACCACGTACCTCAAAAGGGCTATACCGCGTTGTGCATGAGCATGAGACCGCAAATGCTGCAGGGGAAACCATAACGGTGATGGAGTTGCACCGTCAATATGGACATATCGCCCCATCTGTTGCTCGCCGCCTTGTTGAAAATGGATTAGTCGGTGGGCTAAAATTCAACGAATCAAAAGATGGAGGTACCTTCTGCGAGTCCTGCATATATCCAAAGGCAACATGCAAGCTGATTGCGAAGATCCAAGAAGGCGAACGGAAGAAAGAAGTCAGTGCACTCGTGTGGTCGGACATCTGGGGACCCGCGCCAATCGAAACGCTTGGGGAAAGAAGGTACTACGTCACTTTCACAGATGACCACTCACGGTTGACGTATTTGTGCACTCTTCGCCAAAAGAGCGAAACATTCTCAGCCTACCAGCAGTTTGAGGCCTGGCTAGACCGTCAGCTTGCAGCGAAAGTCCGCATGCTCCACTCGGATCGGGGAGGTGAATATACAGGCAACGAATTCGTCCTGTACCTGAAACGGCAAGGTACGGCGCAGCACCTAACAGCACACGATACGCCCCAACACAACAGTGTTGCCGAGCACCTGAATCGGACAATCCTCGAGCATGTCCGAGCACTACTCCACGCGAGTGGATTGCCAAAATTCCTGTGGGGAGAGGCTGTGTGTCACGTCATCTGGCTGAAAAATAGAACACCTACCAAGGTTCTTGATGGTTTGATGCCCTACGAGGTCACTTTCGGGCAGAAACCTGACCTGAGTCGAGTCCGCGAGTGGGGATCCGAGGTCTATGTGAAGACTGAGTGAGGAGATAAGCTAGGATGGCGCACTGAAAAGGTTAGATGGATGGGAATTGACGAGAAATCGGAAAATGCTTACCGTGTATACTGGCCATCAAAACGGATTGTCACCATTGAGCGAAATGTCTATTGGAGACTGTTGCAGTGCAACATCGAGGGGGAGGAAGAAGGAAATCATCCGAGCGATGTCATGCTTGCATATGTTAGCAACCCCCGTGACACCACCATTCCCAAATCCAGCCCATCCATGCCATAGTCTCATGTCAGCATCACCACAGCCACCATGACTCTGCGTACTCCTGATCCTATCACCACACCTCGCCCGAAATGGATCCGTCAGCCCAGCCAGCATATCCTTGACATCATTAATGGCAAGGCCCTCGACCCAGCTCCACCATGCGGCATCTAGCTCCCTGACCCGATAGCAGAAAACCCCAAACCAGATGGTAGCCCTACTATATTTGAGGGGGAGGGAACGGCTGATCAAACTCTTGCTACAGTCGACTATGATGACGACATCGAACTGGCACTCCAGATGCAGGAGAATATCACTGAAGCTGAAGCCCTTGAGCCAACATCACTCACTGAGGCGAAACGCCGTCCCGACTGGCTGCAATGGGAGCAAGGCATACACGAAGAACTTGCAATGCTCAAAAAGGCTGGTACCTGGGAGCTCGTTGAACCACCCATGGGCACAAACATTGTCAAATCGAAATGGGTATTCCACACTAAAAAGGATGCAGCAGGAAACATCATTCGCTACAAAGCACACCTCGTCGCACAGGGTTTTTCACAGGTACCCGGCGTCGACTACTTTGACACTTATGCCCCAGTTGCCAAACTTGCATCTATTTGCACTGTTCTCGCTTTAGCTGCCTGCCTTGACCTCGAACTCCATCAGATCGACATCAAGGGTGCATATCTCAATGGTAAACTAAACGATGAAGAAACTATTTACATGCACCAACCCCCCGGCTATGCGGACACAGATCTCCCACGCTATGTTTGCCGTCTACACAAGACGCTCTATGGACTCAAGCAGAGCGGCCGTCGATGGTATCAAAAACTTGTCGACATTCTCGTCAGAAATCTAGGATTCAAGTTATGCAAAGTCGACCAGGCTGTCTTCATCAAACGAAGGGAGAAGACGCTCATTATCATTGTTGTACATGTTGATGACTGCACCATAGCCACGTCCGCCCTATCCCTCATCATCGAGCTCAAGGCGCAGATTAGAAAATATGTCGAAATCATGGATCTTGGGGAACTACACTAGCTATTAGGCATTGAGGTAACGCGAAACCACGAGGAGCGGACAATCGCACTCTCGCAATGGTCTTATTTAGAGTCAATCATCTGCCATTTTGGATTTGATGACCTCAAGCCTGTCTCAACACCTATGGAACCCCATATCAAGCTCACCAACGCTCAGTCCCCTTCGACAGGCACTGAGTACGCTTCCGTCCAACATATCCCATATCGTGAAGCAATTGGGTCGCTTATGTACACTGCACTCAGAACATGCCCAGATATTTCATATGCCGTATCAACAGTCTCGCACTTCTCGAGCAACCCCGGATTGCCCCACTGGGAGGCCGTTCGACGAATCTATAGATACCTAATCGGTACAAAAGACCTATGGCTAACGTATGGATGGACAAGGAAGCCACTGCAAGGCTATACAGATGCAGACAGCAGCATGGCCGAGGATCAGAAAGCTGTATCCAGCTATGCTTCCCTTATAGACGGTGGCGCTGTCTCCTGGGCATCCAAGAAACAAGAGATCATCTCACTCTCAACGACTGAAAGTGAGTATGTTGCCACGACACACGCCACAAAAGAGGTGCTGTGGCTGCGCTCTTTCATTGGAGAAGTTCTCGTCTCTCTCGACGAGCCCACCATTCTCTTCTCTGACAATCAATCTGCTATTGCGCTCACCAAGGACCATCAGTATCATGCGTGCACCAAGTATATCGACATTCATTTTCACTTTATCCACTGGGTAGTCGACGATGGCAAAATTCAGCTCATATTCTACCCTACAAACAACATGGTCGCTGACACCCTCACCAAGGCGCTCCCCTCTCCGAAAGTCAAGCATTTTGCTGCTGAACTCAGACTGCGCACGGATTGAGGGGGAGTGTTGAAATCCGCAATCACACGTGCAGCCACGTTGTCATCGGATGGATCAAATCCCGGACATGTATGCGCTGCGTGTCCATTACATTCCTCGCGTACGTTCCTATATTGTACAGATACATTGCCTGACCCACGTATTTAATACTTCATGTATTCCTGTGTCCAGATCTCCTATAGATCCTTTTACCCCTTTTACATAGTATTCAGTATATTCGTATATAAGTTCTGTTCTATCCAACGAGCACCTCAGTCCATTGCTTTCGCACGACGACTGAGGTAAGCTACCATTTACCCGCTATTTACCTATCCGAGCTAATCTGTATGTAGTTTGTCCCTCAATAGGTAAATCCGATATAGTCCGTTGCTTCCGCACGATGACTGAGTTTGTCCCTCGATAGCCATCGTGCGTTGATTTCCGTCCCACTAGAAATCTCTCAGTGAGAACCCAGTTTTGACATGAAAACGTCAATGGGTTTGCTATGTCCATTTATGGTTAGAATCAAAGGAGTGTAATGGGTTATTTGACCAATGAAGCCCATAGTACCGTTAGCATTGGTTACTCCAAAAGAGGAATCAAGGGGATAAAGGGGAATTTGCTTCCTCTTGCAAAAGTCTATGTCTATGAACGTATTAGAAGCTTCTGAGTCTAGAAGGGCCTTAAACATCATTTGATGCCAAGTAACATTAACTAGGTATGTGACTCATATAGAGACTTCCATTTCGTCACTAACATTTGACAACTGAATTGGTCACGTCATCCCAAGAGGGGTTTTTCGAATTTGTCACATAAGGGATTTAAGTACACTATGTTTTTTATTCAGTGCCACACCACAAGTGTGGATGCCCTTTCGGATAGAAATCAATCTACGTATTTGTACATTAAGATCAGAAACCAGGAAATCTGAGTCGCAACAAGAAATCAAACTTGGTCTACAGTTACCCTCTACAACTGCCAACCCTTTCCTTTTAAAGCCTTGGCGGCCTTGTGAGTGGCTTCTACTTGTAGCCGGTCTCGCCAGTAGGCTTCTGCTTCTTCTAATTTATAAGCATCTTCTTCTTCCCTTCTGTGAGATGCTATCCTTTTTGAAGATCTAGGGTCTGTCTCCCGAATTGGAGAGTCGTATGTCAGAATAAGCACATAATTGCCCAAATTGAAGTCCCAGATCATTTGTGCTCTTTGTCGAGGCTGGAAGTGTGGATCATTTGAGGAGCACGCATTTGAGTTCTGGGGACAATTTGGCCAAATATGGCCTCTTTGATGACAACCATAACATTCTTGGTTATCTAGTCGTTGTTGCTAGGAAAGCTACCCAGTGGGGAGAGCTCGCATATATTGAGAGGAGGGAAGGGGTCTTGACCCTGAGAAATGAGGAGGAGGTCGCAGAGTAAATGAAGATGGGGGGTTGTTTACCTAAGAGAAGCCTTGTGGCCATGGACGGAAAGGAGATCTAGTATTTCCTCTTTCGAGCTGTATCTGCTTGAAACTTCTTCCTACGACTAGTGCCATTTCTGTTCAATTTCAAAAGTCATTTGCCATTATCTGGTAATTTATCATCATGTGCTGATAAATTCTATAGTCCAATCGTTTCTTGAACATTTCTACTCCATGTTCTGTGGAGATTTCTGCTTCCATCATTAGGATTTTGAAATCCTGTACAAATGTATTGATTGGTTTATTGTTTTGATAACAGCGCTCAAGCTCCTTGAATACTTCATGTACATATCAGGTGAGTTGAAAGAAATTGGTGACGTCTTCTTTTAGACCAGTCCAATCTGGCCATGCATCAAGACTCCAAGTCGCTATTCAACTAACAGTTTCGTCTCTTATCTCATCTTCCTTATGGAGGTATTTGTCCATAGTTAAATAAGCGAATTGCTCCACTTTTCCTTCAAAATGAGATAGGACCACTATTGCGCGAACCTTATTGAAGTCCCATCTTTGTGCCATAACCCAAAGGTTCAGGCGAGTCCACCAGATCTTCCACTTTTTTCTATCGCCATCCCATTTGCTGGGATCAGCAATCTTCTTCACTACATCTTGGGACCAATCAGCCATCAGGTCCTGGAGTCCTTGTATTAAATCTGCCAGGTCAATTGCCATAATGGGAGAGAGGGGTAATGCGGTTAAAGGGGAGGATGCGTTACTTTCGGTAGTAGAGGAGGGGGTATTGCTCATTCAATGGTGTTCATCACTGAGCGTTCTGCAAGTCTTTGTAATATTTGTAGTATTGGGTTTCAAGTTCTTTTGGGGCTAGGTAACCCCCTTCACAATAGAAGTCGTTTACGTTAAAGAACCAAACAAAGGGTCTTCCTGCAGTGGCATTTGCTCAATGACAATAGAGCAGGTACGTGCCAATTCCACTCTCTATAGTTAAAATTTCCCAGACAGAAATATCGAACGATAGCTGCACAAAAAAAACTCTTTCTTCTTCAGCTTTCTGATTACAGGTACTGTTGCTTACTGTGCAGTATCTTCCAATCACACTCTGGGCTCGGGCAGGTATAACCAGACAGGGATAACGATTTCAAAAATTCTTCGGCTAGTAATATGTAACTAGCTAACTCAGACTACTTTTTTACGATGCTCTACCTCCCTAATCACTCAGGGGACTAATGAAATGGGATAAGCTCAGCCCAGGCAGCAGCAGCTATTGTTCCTGGTCGCTCTTCACAAACTAGGCTCAACCCTAGCGTGAACTATCAATCCCAATGGGGACGACAGAGAAGGGAGGTGCTATGGTGACTACGAATACTGCCCTTCCTAGGGGCTCCTCTAAAAGCAGCAAGGGAGAATTGAAAACGCAATCTTCAGCAATGGCCAGAACAACTTCTTAGCCCTAGAGTCCGGGCAGTTCCAATGCTAGTCAAATCCAAGTATTGTGGTCGCCCACAGACACTAGGCTAGCTGCTACTGGAACTAAAATAGACTAACTTAAGACACGAATTACTCTTTGCAAATCAGGCTCGACTTTAATGCAAACTAATCACTTCCAAAGAGGAGGAGGTGGAAGGCTATCTAGCACAACAAATACTGCCCTTCTGAGGGGCTCCTCCAAATGGTACAAGGGGGTATGAAAATGAAATCTTTGGCAATGGCTGGAGTGACCTCTTAGCCCTAGGGTCCAGGCAGTGCCTATATAGTCGAATCCAAGTGTTGTGGTTCTCACAGACATGAGGGACTATGTGCAT
>JBBPKV010000309.1:0-16135 GCA_038089455.1 Tylopilus cf. leucomycelinus
GTCGTCGTACAGTCACTGCACGCAGCTCCTCGCAATCGTATGTCCTGCCATGTTAAATTTTTGGCTCGTCGTTCATCGTCGATCAACAACAACAGAGTTCCTCTCATCTTCAATGTGATCGGTGCATCCGTGAGCTACGTCTTATTTCTAATCACTTGGTTTCGCGCAAAATAACCAACGTGGGTAAGGCTGTCTCTTTCTCTCACCGTCATTTTCTTGGAGGAACTGGCGGCGTTTCAGGGTATTCGAAGGAAAATAGGAGTTGAATGCACTGTACCAACAGCCCCACCCTGCGATGGCTGCCAAAAGGGTTGAAGGGACCGCGGGCCTGACCTATGCTGCGTTGGGGCTGGTCAGTCCTTTTATTCTGCCACTGTACCCTCGGGTATTGGCAATATATTCTTCTGTTTCAAAGGAACTCTCCACGCACGATTCACAAACTTGAACTACCGTTCGAGCGACATCAAGCAATTGATAGGTTCATGAGAAGTAACCACTGTAGAAGTTGGATCATGCCTGAGATACTAGTACGGAAGTTACAGAACGTCGAGCGTCCGTACATTGTCCAGAATGTCACTCAGCGAGACGTGGTCCTGAAGTGCTACAGTGATCGAGCTATCAGCGCTATATCAGCCGCGACCCGTCTGGCACAGGCACACCAAGGTCACGTGACCTTCACAGCCAATCGGACCATGCACCGCCGCACCGCCACCGTGTAAGGTGTGACACACTGGCAGCATTCGACTCAGAGGTGGTGCATGTGACACGATGTCACGGGCCCCACTTCCAGCTGACGGTCACGCTAGCTCAGAATGCAACCCGTTCCTCCACTTCCAGCTCTGGATCCTCCTCTCTATCTGCATCCAGTTCGTCAAGGTCAAGGATCATAGGAGCTTCCCCAAGTTCTTTATCCCCTTACCCCTTCTCAGCTAACCTGTGCAAGTCTCCGCTCCCCATGCTAGTGGTTCACAACAACCGTCAAGTTTGCTTTCGCCCGCTTGGGACGCCGACCTTGGTGGCGCTAGTGGGGGAGAATGACTGGAAAATGTGACTGGGTCGGGTTCAGGTTTGGTAATAGGTTGCCACGTTCCTTGGTCACTCCACAAGGAGAAGCGCATGCTAATACCTGAACATATGCCTTAACCCGCTCGAAGGCACGCTGTTCCGTTGCAGTCCACTTGAAGAGAACGCTATCACCCATGACTGCGGATAGCACACCCATAGGTATGCATACCCTATAAATATCTTCTGCAAGATATCCCACTGACCCGATAAACCCATGCAGGAGATCACGATCAGTAGGTGTCTTCCAGTTGATTACTGAGTCAACTTTGTCAGGATCCATGCTGATGCCCTCATCGTCGATGATATGCCGGAGAATTTTCATCTCGTGGCAGAGAAACCGAAGTTTTGGCTTGCTCAGGTAAAGTTTCTCCCACTGGGGGATATCCAGCACAGTCTTGACATGGTCAACATGCTCCAGTAGAGTGGCTGAACAGATTACAATATTGTCAAGGTTCACATCCATCCACCGACCGATATAACTTCCGAGGAGGTAGTTCATCAGTGCTTGGTATGTCGCTGGCGCATTGTAGTCGCCAATTTGGATTACTGTACTAACCATGTTCCCATCAGGAGTGGTAACTGCACTGCGCTCAACGTGCTCAGGCATGACCCGAATTTGTTCGTAAGCATCCTGGCCATCGAAAATCGATCGATATCTGCCCTTGCTTACTCGCCATAGGATGCCATCAATATCAGGCAATGGTGCGGACAGTTTCTGCGTGTTTTTATTACGCTCGCGCAAGTCCACTACGGTTCGTAGTTTATCCCTACCTGGCTTCTTAATGAACAGCATTGGGACTGTGTTCCCAATGCTAGTAACTCTCTACCGTTCTGTCTTCAGATATGCTTGCCGTTTGTCCACCCACTGTGGGTGAAGAGCCTCCGGGCATCGAGACGGACGCCACGGGTAGATCTTGTCAGGGTCTATCAAAGGGGTTTGATGAGCGATGGCATACTTTTCGAATCAATCGCCCATTTGTCATGCTGGATACATCGCCACAGACATGTTCGGCACCCGACCCGAAACCCGCAGAGCTGGGTGTGCAGGGCGACTCTGGTGCGTCATCACGTCCGTTACGTTGTGGTATCCATTGCTAATCATGGTGTACAACAAAGATGCGCATCTTGCCAACCTGAAGAGGGTTTACCTAATTTACCGGAAGAGGGAGCGATGGCAAAAAAAGATGGAAGCGAAGAAAGTGAGGGGTTAGGTCCTGCGTCGCCCGACTACAAGTACGTTCTTCGCCTCTTCCCTTCTCTCCTCCCGAGGTGGGTAACAAAGTACCTAGCAGACGGCTTGCGAAGCCTTGGGAGTCAAGCTGCACCATACACTGTCTTGTTCCTTTTGTTCGACTTTCTTGCGTGGACATACAGACGCTCATCGTGGTTCTCCCCCCTTTCCATTTATCTTCTTTCTGTATCCCGTTTTGCACCCCTCTTCGCATCTGAACCATCAACTTAAGACGTTTGCACCCAGGGAATTGCGGGGCGTGATCTTTGCGAGTTTGTTACCCGACGGACAGGACCCGTTGAGCGTGCTGGACATGCAGACGAACACGCTCGGCATACTGTATATCCTGTAAGTCTGTTGGTCCGCGCTGGTCTTGCTGCTTGCTTGACGAGTCATGGTAGCGCTGCGTGGCTGCACGCGACAGGCACACCGAACGTTCCGCTGGAGTATGTGATCGAGTTTTGCCAAGCGTTTGTCCCGGAGCAGGCACGGTACATGCCTGAAAAAAGGTTACGAACTATGTTTCCAGTTGTATCGTGTCTGTTGGCTCATCTTTTCGCTCCAGTCACGCTCCTTGCGGTCGGAATCCCGTTACTTGCTGAGGCAGCAGAGAATGTGAGCAGTGTCCAATCCGAGGGGAAAAACGTCTCTCTGATGGTCGAATCCACAGCCTGCGCTTGCCATTCAGCCCCTGTTTGACCTATTAACCAGATACGCACCAACCCTCTCTCATTTGACGACCATCCATCCCATTTTCCTCAAGGTGAGCGTCCTCGCTCGTCCGTATTAAACTCTCATCCCATACGAGACCTGAATAGACATCCGTGTCGACCCGACATTTCTCCATGGCTCTGCCCATTCTCGCTCACCCAATAACGACGATAGAGACGTCAATCTCAGAGCTGAACTACAACGACAATCTGGTGTATCATTATGCAGGGGGTATGGTGTATGCTGCACTCAGACGCTGGGCTGAGGCACAGGAGTTTTTCGAAATATGTGCATGTAGTCCTGATTCGGCTGCGGCAGCTATTCAAATGGAGGCGCTCAAGAAGTTGGTTCTCATAGCTGATTCACGAGGGCAAGGTAGACCCCATCTTGCGCGCGTGTATGCGTTCTCGCTGACGTTTTTTGATAGACGGTGCCACCACCCAAGTACATTCACCCAATTTTGCCGCGCCTTCTCAAGAACATGCCGTATTCCGCACTCGTAAATGCGTGTCCGGATCGTAGAAGCGAGCTACGTTTTATCGTGGATGGGGAACTGGTATTTGCCACTGTCCGTATATATACACTGGTGAAATGAGATACTGACTTGGCCCGAAACAGGAAAAAACGCTCGTGTTGGTGCTCCTGGCGCTCGAACGCGCGCCGCGATGGTCGATCAGGAAACTAACGTCCACGTATCTCACACTCCACTTGTCTGACATTGCCAGTGCTGTCGGGATGGAGAGCGTAGACGACGTGCGCACTCTGATTCTTGATATGGTGAGAAAACGATCATGTCTGTGTCATCGGTGGCCTTGCTCACAAGCACAGATCGCATCCTCGGAGATATCTGCGCAGCTATCCGTGGATGGCACGGTCTCATTCTTTCATCCACGCGTCGCGTTCGAGAAGGCGGACGTGGATAGAGTGCTTGCACAGGCTCAAGAACAAGCTGCGCAATTGGCTACTTTGGAGAGGGAGATGGCGAGGAATAAAGAGTATTTGGCTAAGGTGCGTACATGTACGGTCGAGATGTGTCGGTTTCGAGCCACCCACATGAGGTGTTACTTCGGCACCATGTGTAGTGGTCGCTTTCATGACTGGTTTCTTATTCATCCGTGTTTGTGCATCCCTAATACCCGGTACTAACCTCGGCGTGTTTTAGGCTATTAAAGGCAAGGAAGAAGCATCCTGGGGCATTGATGATGATTCGGGGGATCGGATGGGACCTGGTGTTGCCTGGGCCGACGATATTGGGTTTCCATAGTGCCGCACTAGGATCATCAGGTCCCGTGTGTAATTCGCCCTTGCAATTCACTTTTATTTGCAACGATCGACACCTCCGTCGATTTTCTTGCCATGCCGATTCATGCCTATGCACTTGCCTTTTCACAGTTGGTTGGTCATGTAATCGATTAGGGCCAAACAAGTACAAGCTACGCTCAGATATAACCAAGCGCTGCTGAACGAACGACGCGGTGGACTTGGGGGATTTGGATTCATATTTGGGGGCGTACATGCATGCTGAGGAGGGCAGCTGGACGGGGATGACCGGCGTCGCAACAGCGTTACCCGCCGACGCACCAGCTGTCGAATGAGAAACAGCGACATGTTGTTAGCAGATAGGAATCAAATACTTATTCGTGAGTAGGTACAAAGCAAAGATTAATGTTAGCGTAGGACTGTGTATGAACACCTAAACTGGAACCGACCGTGGCCAACGGCGAAAACACAGATCTGGACTGGGGCGACAAGGTTCGGGAAAAGGCCACTAGTACGGTGGACAGTATATATAGTAGTGTCCGTGACTAGTGTGCCATCGGGCTCACATAAACCCTGAGTTTGAGTTGATGTATGTGATCGAGCATCCAGGTGTCATGGTCCTTCAAGATCTTCTTCCCGTCGCGAGCATCGACTGGTCTTCGTATGTCAATGTAGTTTATGTTCGGTGGGTATCGTGCCTCCCCAATCCTTCCTGCCCAGTCAATTACGCGCCCCGCGCCCCCTTTCTCTTTCTCTCCTTAATGTCGTGCTTCTCTGTTCTAGGTATTACTCCTGGATGCCTCATGTATTTACGACACAGCTAAATCTCTGTTCTAGAGTCCAAAGCGAATCGTGCGAGTGCTACTACAGCGGTCCCTAGCGATCCTGACACGACTCAAAACGAGTCGAAACGGAGATGCTAGCCGTAGAAAGCATGGGTCAGCACAAGCAGCGCCGAGACACAACGGACGATACCTGGGCCACCCATTCCACCTCCCAAGCATGCGCAACGATCTTACCCCAACCTGAAACCTCCGCATCGTCGAGGACGAGTCAAAACATGATCCAGAAGGTGTCAGTCACGCTGATCGACTTACCCAGGCGAACGGCCACGTCGAGGCCATACCGAACAAGTCGAATGCGCCGTATACATACCCAAGATGTTGGGGATGCCCAGATCAACAACGAACTCTGGCATCGGGCGCGCGCACTAGAGGCCCAGCAGCCAGAGCGGGATTCTACAAGGAATGCTGTGCTCGTTGATAGTGCGATTCAACTTCCGCGCATTCCTTTGCCATGGGTGGCCGACAACCCCCAGACTCCGGGCCAGCTGAGACTTTCCCCCCAGACTGTTCGAGTTTTTGGAAGAAAGCGAGTCGGAGGAGAGCGACAAAAACCCTGATCGAGTTGTTGCAGACGAAGGCGAGGAGCTGGACGATGATATAGATATTCTAGATCGCGAAGGCTACGATGCACTGTAGATATGATATGACACAGGATGATTTCTTCTGCAATTCATGTTGATAATATTCCAGCGTCTCACAATCACGCAACACCGTTGTCACCCCTTATCACTTTTTTGCAATTTTTGTGATGCCTCTCTGCCCGCCAATACTGCTTGGTAGACTTCTTGAACTGACCACCACCTCCTCCCCCTGGTTCCGAATCACCATGTGGGTTTTCTAGGCCCAAACCGCTCCAAATTTACGATCCAAAAAGCCGAAGCGCTACCCTTGGTCGCCCCCACCATCTTGCTATCTCGGAGCCTGGAATGACCTTACTGAGGGCGAGGTTGTGTTCGCTGCCCTCGTTGCTCGAGCAGCCAGATATCTCCAACGTGGGTGTGGAGTTGCTCAGCAGCAGACCTTACAATGTGATTCACGACGTCGGGTGCACTGTGCTCTTGCAGACATTTCTGAGAAAACTGAAAGTATTAGTATATTCTTCCTATACAAGTACAGATCACTTGGGGATTAGCTGCAAAGTTGTTCTGTTGGTGCTGCCCTTTGTTGCCTGAACCTTCGTGGTGAGTGATGCCACAGATCGTGCGGCTATGGCTATATTATCAAGCCGAATCTTCGTGTCTTTGTCAAACTCCTTCGACAGTGTGACAACCCTCATTGCAAGGTTAAACATTCCTTGTAAAAACTCGGCTTGGGTGGATGCCAATGAGAGATCAAAGTCTCTTCGATAAATGGAGACCTGTCCACTCTGTTGAGCATCGTGTCCCAACATAATTGTGTTCACTTACCGGTAGCTGCTCGGCAACTTCGGGGCTGTCATGCTCCATTTGGATTAAAATATACAGGGACGCACACATCTTTGCATTGACATAGATCGCCACTACGAAAAATGTTGAGTCGGATCGTAGAAGGTGCTGTCCCACACGTGCAAGCACGATGGCCTGAATCAGCATGCGATTTCGATCCCTCTCGCAGGGATCCGATATCACTTCACAAACTAGAAATGGCATCCCATGAGGAGAGATGACAATAGCGTCACTCTTTGGTGTATATTTTCGAAAGGTATGCTCGCATCCCACAAAGATTGGGAACTTCCAGGATTGCTCCCTGCAGGATTATTGGCAATAACAACATGTAAACGTGAGTGATACTCACTGTTGATAGTGAAAGTGATGAGTGGAAATCTCGGAATAAAATGCTGGGTGAAAGAAATACTGGGTAAAGCTGCCAGCCTTCATAGAGGAAGTGGGATCTTTCGAAATCCGACCAACATCATTGTCAAAACATCGAAGGACGTTATAAAACGCAGCTAATTCTCGATCAGTAACCACAGCGTCCGATTTGTTTTTAGTAGCCGAAAAGACGTGGTTGAAATGGTTCAGAAACTCCTGCGCGTTCCGAAGATCTAGTTTGGATGATGATTTCTTCTAAGAGTGATCTAAGATCAGCTATGAGAGAGCAGCACAATAAATTGGATTGCATACATGAAACAAGCGCTTCCGCATCAAAACATCCTCGATCTCCCTGAATACAGGTGGCAATGAATCGATGGAGTACGTCATACGACCACCTCGCAGGTTGTCTTCCACATCTGATAATTCCCAGCTTTGCAGAGTCTTGACTGTGATTTGTAGACATGTGAACAAGGCACCGTTTCGTGTGTTTCCTAGCTGTGCCATCACGGACTTCGTGTGCGCTAATAAGCAGTGCAGTTGAGCGACACGATGTAACAGGATGGCAGTGCTTACCACTGGGCCATTCTATGGCCAAGTAGGCCGATCCATGGGAGAAACCCCCCGGTGCCAATTCTTTTATGGCGGTTTGTACAGGGTCGACACGTGTCCTCTTGTTGCTATCCTTGCATGACATTATTGCCTTTGCTATAAAACCGTCACCGCTCTGCAGGGTTTCCGCCACAAAGAGCACTGGAGGTGACAAGCAATAGAAAGCGCATTCCTGGAACATAAGGTTTGCAGGGATGTGTTTCGATGCGTCGGGATCCCCTCGAAGATCCCCAAACCAAACAGCGAGTGAGTCGTCGGGCTTTGCTGAAGTAGGCACAGGCTGGTCGCCAAGAACGACCCAGAATTCAACGGGATTGCCTGAAAAATGAGACATACGTCGTTGTATCAGAGTGGTCAAATATAAAACCTACTCGTAATGTGGGAAAGTTCCCTCAACGCCGAGGGCCTCATGTAACACGCATGCTAGTGCCGGGAAGTTCCTGAACTCGAAGCAATGGTCCAGGCCTTGTTGCTATAAGCTCCGTCACGTCATTCAGCGGTCTCGGGTTGGACACGTTCGTTGGCTATCTCCCCCCCTCTCTCGCGTTCAATCTCGACGGCCAAAAAAAACCTAATCGGGCGCACCCACGCGCGAGGGGAAGATCGCCGCGCTGCCGTCTCTCTCTTTCTTTTTTATTTCCTTTCCTGTACATCTTGCGATATCCTCGCATCACTTGTGATCGCGCGCAAGCGAGGCTTCGATGATGACGGTCAAGAGTCCTAGTCAGGAGTGCCCGCCCCTATTGGCCCCGAGATCAAATTCCCTACCGGGAAGCTCGCTGGCGACCATCGTGATTGGGTTCTTCATCTTCACCCTCTTCCTGGCTTGGTGCGTCCCCCGCCGACCTCTAGATCTGATCGCTGAAGCGCTGACGAGTCATAAACGAGCACTTAGTACTACCTCTGCTAGCGGCCGCAAAAAGCTCGACGAAGGCGTGAACGAGCCCGTGCTCTGGATTGGCGAGGCGGCACCCTGCGCTCGCATACATACGAGGGGGGCGATGGCAGACATCGGCAGCGCGATTAGACGTGGTAATGGCGAGGGAAGAGACTGGTGCGATTGGACACAACGGCTGTGAAGGACGACGGCGGTCGCGTGAAAGGACACGACAGCACCGAGATAAGATGGCAGTGGCACGATTGGAGCGATGGACGACGGTGGGTACATGAGGGGCGATTGGATACTTGAGTACTTATGGCTAAAAAAACGATCAGTCAGTGCCGAATTTTCATCGTAGGTCATCTGAAGGCTTACCAGTGCACCAGAAAACCACTATTTTTGGCACAGTTACCACAACCAACCTTACAGCATCTTCAATCATAAAAATGACAATATTGATATCGTTCATGAGAAGACCTCAGCGAGAGAAGGAAAAGGGAATTGTCGGTTGGGCATTCCCATCTTTCCTGTTGCCCGTATTTCTTGATGGACAATCGAAACCAGAGCATCGTGCAGGAGCTTCATAGTCCGAGAAGCCAAGTCAATGCCACCCTCGCTGTCGGGTGAGACGAGATGGTCGTAGAGCTCCCGAATTGCCAACACTTGTTCATGCGACCATTTGATGGAAAAGGAACCGAGGCGTCTTACATGCGACCTGTCCTTTAGTCGAGAGAAATAGTGAGTGCGTAGCATCATGCACAGCGTCTTTGTCATTAATAAACGATAGCGGACGTATGTTTTCCTTGTGAGGTTCCGATAGTGGGCTTTAGTTCTAAAAACGGTGCAGTCAGTTGCCGAATAAGGCGCAATCAGAGTGGCTTACCCAGACGTCACTGATTTCCTTACGGATGGATGGCAACGATCAAGGAACAGATTGGCGTCCACGAGATAGTCCGCCAATAACTGGTGTAGTTTCAGCATGCCCTTTTCCAAGGCAGCCCACTTCGGAGCGAGGCCAGCTACTTCCTTCTCATTTGGCAACTCCACCGGCTTCATGAGGAATGGGACGTCCGTTCCATTGAGGGTCTGGAGGTATTCAGACTATCCAATTGCCACCAAGTGGGGGGCACATGGCGCGTGGGACAATCGTTCTCTTCGAATCATTGTCGTTGACCCATCGTGGGCGGCGTCCAGTCTTCAGGAAGCAACATCACAACGTTCGACAGCTCTGAACGGCCTCCGCTTAGATCTCCGAGCCTGTAAGGCCGGATGATGTGGCGTGCATGGAGGTCGTTTCTACTTGGGCATCCCAATAATGACCTCGAATTGAGTTCCATACGAACCACCGAGGCCTAGCGCAATCTGGACATCTATACGCTGACGTGACTCTCAACCCTGGAATAGCATCAGGTATCGTTGCAGGAAGGTCAAATATCTGGGTTCCTTCAGGAACTCCTCCATGGGACGTAAGGAGATGGAAGACAACAAGGTCGTAATGGTTTTTCTTCGCCTTTCCGGCGGACGTGATGTCGAGGCCCTTTTTGTGTTTCGTAAGAATGTGCTGGCTGAGATGGCTTGGGGGATATAGATATCCACATTTTTCGCAGACGAAGCCGTAGGGCCCGAAAGACATTCCGATTTTTGTGAGAATTGGACACTTTGTGGTCGGAGTGGAAGGGCAGGGTTTGGATGGGTCCACATGTAATTTCTGCGTACAATGTGGCGTGGCGTCAGTGGTGACGGTCGAGGGAATCAAAGAGGGGTCCCGCACCCTGTATCCCACCATTCCCCTGGTTGCCTGCATACGAATCATCTTCCGGCCGGGGCCGTGATGACGGTTTCTAGGCCGTCTACCAGAGGTCACGTTTTCATACTCGTCCTCAATATCACCAGCGTCGTCCTCTGTTCCTTCAGACTGATCGTCCTCGTTCTGGAATTCCTCTTCTTCGTCGCCCATTGCGTGCTCAGTCTCGCTTTCTTGAAACAAGCCTTCAGCGTCCTGGAAGTCCGTATCACGTTCACCTGTGTCCAAGGTAGGTAGGTCGTGCGATTCTGCTGGAATGGCCGTCAAAAGTGGACACAAAGGTCACACATCGACTCACAAGAGTATTCGCCGTCTGCAGATTCGTCATGGATGGACGGGACATAATGAGAGAGTAGGGATGGGCATCGCTGGTGCGCGTCAATCCTTTGTACGAGGGCCAACCATGTGGAATACATTTAAATGTACCGTTTGAGGCCGTTTTCGCTTCATTACGAGGACACAGTCGAAGGCTGGGCGGCCCGTCGTGGCGTTGGAACCACGATGCGCCCTGAAAGTAGTGGAGATGACGGATGACATGCATCCCACGTCTGAGAATCCCTCCGCCCACCACGGAGCCACTCCGTCAAAGTCGAGGGCATCACAATTCCTTTCCGATCCGGAAAAGATGGCGTTGGAAGAGGTCATAGCTAGAAATACGCCTAAGTGGAAACGGACAAGGAAAGATGCAAGCAACAACATACGCGATATAGTCGACCCATGCTATGCACGTTCAACAGTGGAGCTTGGGTCCGAGGACTGAGGCTGATGATGAGGTCCACGTCGACGTTGAGGGTGGGTGTCGAATGCAGATGGTCGGGGCTCCGAGTCTGCAGCACTGGCACTACCGGACATGGGACGGTCGACAACATGATGAACGGAGTGATCAACTGGTCAACGACACCGCACGCAACGATGCAAAGGCTTTTCTCTGGCAGAAAGGTCACGGTTGGCGTGGAATACGTCGCGATGTGTTGATTGTGGCGAGAATCGTCGAGAGCACGCTGAGGGAGTCTCAGATAGGGAAGTGGAAGTTCAGCATTAGCGCCAGTTGCTGCCGTAACACTACGCCAGCACTTGCTAAGACTAGCAACCGCAACGCCCCACGGCTCCATTCATCCAGGACTTGCCATCCCAGCGGACGCGCGGAAGTTCCGGCCTAAGACTGGGTAACTAGTGGACGGGTGGACCGTAGAAGACTCAAGCTCCCAGAAGCGGTTAGGTTTTCACAACTTCGTCACATCTATCCTTCGTCTAATGGAGAAATTGTAGGTTTCCTACGCTTCCCGTCAAGGACGTTGCGTTGGGAATGAATCTTTGCAGAACTCGTATCGCAATCAAGACGAGTCGAGTGGTCGAAGGAAGGTGCGGAGAGAAAGGCTCAGAACGTCGGATCAATTTCAGACGGCGAGGAAGAGGAAGATATTGATGTTGGAGATGCTGCGCGTGAAGAGACTTCCTGCCTGTACCACCATTCAGCTCTCGGAGTGTAAGTATCTTTAGATTCCTTCCTCGCCTGTTGTCTTCTGATGTAGGCTTGGAAGTGTAGGTACTGCAGCTACCGACCATAACAAAGAGTGATGTGTCAACTACGCGCAAGATGACGAAATGGGTGAAGGAGACGATGATGACGACGAGACGGACCTGATCAAGAATGATGAAAATAGAGAGGCTGATGTTGCTGTCGTCACTGGCACCGACCAAGTTCTGGACTGATGTGGCAGGTTCGTCTGGTCATTTGCTGGCCATTGATTTGACTTTGTTTGAAGGACGTAGGTGATGAGGGGAATGCTGAAGACGAAAATGGGGATGAAGGCAACGAGGACGAAGAGGTAGGTTAGCTCACTCGATGACTTCTTTACTTCATACTAACAGTGACAACAAAGCCCTCAACGCCCTCAGCTCCCACCACGCCCCCTCCCGTCCCTGCCACCCGCACACAGACCGTGGCCTGTCTCCATGCCCCATGGCATACAGCATGTCCATGCTCCTCCGATCGCAACAGACAGCCCATGGCCGACCACAGACACGAGACGGCTAGTGCATCGATAGTGTCCTCGAGACTGAGCTCCATGAACCCGGGCACGGCGGGGAGCTTGCGTGGGAGGAGGCTTGCGATGACAGCTTCGCCGATGGCGGGGCACACGGCGCCGCCCTCAGTCAGTCACGTCGCGCGCAGACCAAAAAAAGGCTGGAGGACATGAACCCGTCCGTCGCCGTAGCGATGAATTCGAGAGGCATGACCATTCTCCCCAGGCCGTCATTGTCGCCGGAACCCTCCACGACATCTACCGTTGGGACAACATTCGTTGCCTGAACCTCTTTGGAACTACCATCAACAAGATCGTGACGAAGGCCCTGACTGGGTCTGATTCATGGAGATCCTGCTGTACTTAGTCTTGAAGACGTGCATTGAGGGCGAGCCTATCACCCTGGTTCGTCGTTCGAACCCCAAGACTTCTGCACAAAACATTGGTGGACATTGTCAACTTTTGGAGGGTATCGAAGATCTGCTCAGCGAGGGCTTCAAAAATATGGTCTTTGACAAGTTTGCGCTTCCCAGACGGTACCACTGACTCGGATTTTATTGAACCCAAACTACCCGACTGCGTGTACAACAAGTCACATTGCTGGATGGAGTCTGGGTTGCAGTAATCCCAGAGACTCAGAGAGCGGCCCCGTCCTGTTATCTCGGCCCATTTCCGCATTGACGCCGAGACTCTCGCTACATCGTATTTGACGCAGTGCTATCCCCTGCTTCTGGGTCAGCTGACCTGCATCACTTCGTTCTTCGTCTGTCGATCTTAATATTCTGGCCTAGCTACATTGAAAGTAAAAAGTATTTCGGAGAACGGCGCAATGATTGTCAACAACATTTTGATTCACCCCTTGTCCTCAATGGTGCTGGCTTGATCCCAGGCCATGCCAGCTGTGTAATCAGTGGGATTGGTGGCCACCACCCTCAATGACGTCCACGGCTCGATCCCGTTTACGACAGCGGTCCCTTCTCTGAGTCCTGTTTACGGCGAGAAGACTCCTTGCACCCTCAACTCCCGCCAGTATGCACGGGGATCCGTCAGATCGGTCCCTTGTAATGGCAATCCAGACTGACTCGATCGTGGCCCCGGCTCGGCTAAGCTCGGCTAAGTGGAGGGCTAAGGCAGGAGATATCGTTACCACTCATCCTCTACTTTTTTTTGCAGCCTTCATCCGTTTCCTAAAAATCCCATTCTGACACTATATTGCACCACTGTACAACGGTGCTGTCCCACTTCTCGTCTCCGTACAACCACGAATTACATCCTGATTCCCGCTCCTAAATCCAACAGGCGTATTCAAGTCTTTTAGACCCTCCGAAGAAAGCGGCTCGGCTAATAGCCCCGACCCGTTCTAGTTTCAGTTTTCCAGTCATCCACAAAGGCATGGCCTGAAAAACTCCCTTTGTTCCGCAGCACGTCGATGACAACGACACATTGTGGGAAGTGGAGATTATCGCCGAAAATGCAAGGAAATGCCACGTTGTCTGGGCTGGTACAGATCCCGACACCGGAAAACCTTGGGAACCATCATGGGTTGACAAGTCTGATTGCACAGATCAGGCCGTGGCCTCATGGGAGGCGAAGAAAAAAGAGAAGATGATGCAATCGAGGAACGAATCTGGTAAGAACAGCCTTGTGTCTCCATCTCTGTCGGTGATCTCTGCCGAAGGTACAAATGAGCAGGCGACCGTCCTCGTTGAGAAGCACAAGCGACAGCGTGAAGACATCCAGGATGAAGGTCCGCACGACATCAGCAAGAAGTCCAAGAAGCACGTGCCGCCTCATCCTGCCAATGTTACTGCTAGTTCCTCATCGACTGCACGAACTACCCGTACGTCTCCCTCAGTAAAGATTGGTCCACCCCGCGGTGCGAAATGCAAGAAGGAAATACAAACAGCTGCTGAAGTGTCTTGTGTATCGGCTCAAATATCGTCTCAAGGCGGATCAAGTACCTGGCTGCTTGCCGCCCAGTCATCCTCGCCGTTGGATTCGATTCACGTCCATCAAGAAGGAACTTCAGATGGAAAAGCAGGTCGCTCCCCAGGCACTTTACCCATCTCCACCGCAACCAACGTGATGATCGTACCTGCCCTTGCATCCACTGCTGTGCAAACAGTACAGGTTGATTGATTTTCATTATCCTGATGTGCACTCGTTTAGACTTCTCCCTCGTCTTCCCCTCTTCTCAGGAGGCTCGAAGAAATCGAAGAATCGCAGTACAGAATTAGTATTGCTTCTAATACCGCACTGAAGCTTTCCCTCGAGGTGAGGGGAATCAGATCTCCCGTTGCAGCCCTCTGACATGTCGTAGACCGCTCCAGTTTCAGGATCCGCACAATGCAACATAGAAGAAATCAAGCGGCTTCAATGCCAGATCAGCATTGGATCAAATGCGACACTGAAGTTAGTGCTTGAGGCAATGCTTGAAATGGAATAGGTACGAATGTTTCACTACTTATGGATCTTGAATAAGTTTTCTTGCAGTGTTTTGTAGCATACCATGGCTTGCTATGTTCACGAAGTGTACATGCTGTAAGGAAGGTGGACACATGGCCCGTATAGAATTCTTAGTTACTGAGTTCCAGACGTCCAGTCATGTCGGAAGAATCCTTCCCAGAAACTTTGAGGTGGGGTGTGTTAGATATTATCAGCGCTAGCGCCTTCATGCAGCCATCTTGATCCTGAGGCCTAGTGAAAAATGGACAACCGGAAATCGTGTCACAGCTATGGATACGTACAAGAGTGATGCCAGCAGCTACTAGCGTCGACCTATGCGTCCTTCTATCCTGGATGATGATCAATACTATCTCGTGTATCAGCTCTTGTAGGCTCTTGCAGAGCTGCAATCGAATTGCAACAGGGTTTTACCTTCCTTGCATAGTCATGTCACGCAAATTGAAGAAACTCACGTTTTCTCATTGGTCAAACACCACGTGCTATGGAGAAAGCCGGACGTCCGTGATACGGCGGGAACGGTGTATGGAGTCCTCACCCGACGTTTGGTAATTTACCATATTCAGTCAGCCGGCGGCAGAAGTCTGCACAAATTTGAACCTGCATCGACGAACCCGCGCAACCCCAATGAACTTTTGACGAAATTTACCAGACTATTGTCCAGTCCCCACCATTCCCCAATATAACTCCTAAGGATATGAAGCACAGGACGAGCAATTAGCCTATATAAATGGGCGTATAAATTAGGATTGTTGACTTGCCGGTGTTGTTGCATTTGCTGGGTGATGGGAAGGAGCCTGCGCTGGAACTTGCTTTTGGCTCACCGATATCCTCACAGGATTCTGCTACCCACCAGACGGCTGAATTTAAGGTCCTCTGCGTCCAGTCACCTTTCCCGGTTATTCCCGCAACACCAACGATATGAGTCAGTAGTGTTCTCGAATTTCTACTCAATCTGACGGTGATCGGCGACTCGGGTTTTTTTTTTCAGGCAATCGAGTTAAATTTTGGGTTCTTCTTGACGACCAACCTGTGCCTACTTCAGCAAAACCCAACGACTCACTTGCCAACTTGTTTGCAAACCTTCAAAAAGACCCCGACGTATCGAAGCACATCCCCCCAAAGCTTACACTCCAAGAATGCGTCTTCTCCCGCCTGTCACCTCCGGTGCCCTTCGCGTCGGAAAACCTGGAGAGCGGCGACAGTTTTATAACGAAGGCAATAGCATCTTGCAAGGACAACAAAAAGAGGACACACGTCGACCCCGTACAATCCGCTGTAAAGGATTTGACACCGGAGAGTTTCTCCCATGGATCAGCCTATTTGACCATAGAATGGCCCAGTCGTAAGCGCCACCATCCTTTTACATCATGTCGACTCGCTGCACTACTTTTTTAGCATCTGCCAGGTCAGCAATGGAAGAGCTAAGTAACAGACGAAACGGTGC
>JBBPKV010000311.1:0-16111 GCA_038089455.1 Tylopilus cf. leucomycelinus
AATATCCTCTTTCTCTCTAAATCTGGCCTTTCTGCTAGGAAGATATCCTCCCAAACTGGTCTAGGGAAGTCTACTGTGGCCAGGGTTATCAAAGAGATTCATCCAAGCAAGGAAAACATCAAATTAGACCCTTCCAAGCTTTCTCCTGCTAACAGAAGAAGAATTGTCTCTAGTATTACCTCTGGCAAGGTTGAAAATGCTGTCCAGGCAACCCATCTCATCCATTCTACCCTCTCCTGTCCTGTATCTTCCCAAACTGTTCACAATGTGCTAAAGTCGACATCTCTAAAGGCTGTAGTCAAGAAAAAGAAATCACTTCTGTCTGTTAGGCATAGAAATCATAGGTTGGCCTTTGCTCTCAAGTACCAACACTGGACTGTGGAGGACTGGACTAGGGTAATTTGGTCAGATGAGACCAAGATTAACAGGATTAGGTCAGATGGAAGGAAGTATGTGTGGAAAGTGGCAGGAAAACCTTTGCAAGACAAGGAGGTATAGGGAATAGTAAAGTTTGGAGAAGGTTTCTTGATGGTTTGGGGATGCATGGGTTGGAATGGAGTGGAAATTCTTGCAGAGATGGAAGGGAGGATGAATGCTGAGCAGTATGTCTCCATTTTGGAGGATAATCTGCTTCCTACCATGGAACATTCTGGAATCTCTAAGGAGTGCATTATCTTTCAACAAGATAATGACCCCAAGCACACCTCTAAAAGAGCCCAGGAGTGGCTAGAATCTCAAGGTATCAAGGTTCTTGATTGGCCAGTACAATCTCCAGACCTTAATCCTATTAAACATCTCTAGCAAATTCTCAAAAAGAAGCTCAACAGCCATATTACACTACCAAGAGGGGTTTGGGAGCTTTAGGAAAGGATTGATATGGAATGGGGCAAGATAGAGGCTGAGGAATGTCAAAGATTGATAGAAAGCATGCCTAGAAGACTAGAGGCAGTGATAAAGGCAAAGGGAGGGCACACAAAGTACTAAAATTGTAGAGTAGAGATGTTGCTCAAATAAGCATCCCAATGACATGTCATTTTGAAATGGTTATATCTCAATCACATGGCAACCAAATCACATGACTAATGGCTCATCTTCAGGTCAGGGTCAGGGCTATTTATGACCCTACAGGGGTTAGAGCTGATATATTTTAGTTCTTTTGCAAATGTTAAGTCTTTCCAAAATGCTCTAACTCTGGGATACTTATTTGAGCCATTGTACTTTTGTGAACTTCCTGGTATATTCACTCAAGTTGTCCTGATTATGCATAATCCTCAACAAGGTACTGGATGTCAGTGCAGTGATATCATGTACTATCTTTGCATCCTGGATAGAGTTTCTTGACTGCTTCAATGAACTCTTCCCAATTAGCAGGATTGGCTACCACTTCTAGTAACATTTCCCATACTTCAGCTTTTTGAGGTCTGCATATTGGATAGCTGCTTTGATCTTACCAGCCTCATTGAGTCTGGCTTGATCACCAAGCTGCTCAATATCTTCTAAGTACCAAGGGAACTGGGGTGGTGTTTTACCATCAAATTTAGGTATGTTTTGAGTATCTTGAAGGGACATAAGGAAAACCTGCAGTTGGTTAGCCATTGGACCAAAATGAACCTGTGGAACATGGAGTAAAGGACTGTTTAATCTGACAGGACTAGAAGTGAACTGTGAAAAGACAGATACAAGTGAAGGAGAATTGACTGGAGAAGAAGGGGATGAATCCTGCTGAAAAACAGGAGGAAATTTGGTTTTATCAAAGAGAAAGATGAGTGATGGCAAAGGGGAATTCTCTCCAGTGATTGATAATGATTCGTGAGCAGATAAAGGTGATAGTGGCAAAGGCTAAGGTAATACTGGAGAACAATGACATGATGACAGATGATTATCAGGTAGAGTAGAGGTTGTAAAACCACTAAGAAAGAATGGTAAGTCAATGACAGGTGATGTTAACAGACTGATGATGTTGTGACATGTGCAGTCTGGAGTGACCAGAACAAAGAAATTGAACTTGGCAGAGATGTTGAGACAATGAAATTTGGAGAGTAGTTTCTCAAGCTCCAAGCACTGAGGTATGGGTTAAAGTGACCTTCTGAGTGGCCTTGTGGAACCCCTTGTGGTAGACTCCAGTTGTAAGAAAGCTAATAAATGTGGGGGTACTGACCAACAAGGTGAATGATGAAGTCAAGCTAAAATAAAGGGAGCGAGTATAAGCTCGTCCTAGGGATTCCAAAGGCAACCAAGTAGAAGAGGTAGCTAAGACTGTAGTTCTTGCTTGAAATAGACCAGTCTAGCATAGTCTGGACTGTGAACATAATGGTCTGAAATATTGGACTACAAAAGACAAACAAACAGCAACAGAACAAATAGCAAATGGTGAAGGGATGAAGAGACAAACAGTGATGAGGATATAATGGAGGAGATCTTCAAACAAAAACTGAAAACAAAGTGAAACCTGATAAGTGATGATAGTCAAATGCATGATACAAGTCTTTATAGTCTAGGGATTTTCCCAGAACTGTGTAGAAACATGTGGTCCTACCAAAGAACACCACTAGGTCAAGTCAAAGAGCCATACATATGTACTTGTCAATGAATATTCCAAGTCTAAATGAAATACTGTCCCATCTATGACTGATGTAACTAAGACAGAATGGTGACAGATGATGACAAGAATAAGAAACTAAAAGATCGTGTCTTGACTTGGACTATGAACAGAACTGAAAAGCAAACTGTTAATCAGACTCAGACTGACAAAATACACACAGATTGAAATGGACCAACATCAGACTGACACAAAACACGATGGACTTCTTGAACATGATGAAAGGACCTGTACAAGAACCTGAACTAACATGAGAAACTGGTCTGTACATGTAGAGAGCAATGAGCTTCTATACTAGCATAGTCCAGTGGTCCAAAATATTGGACTACAAAGGATGAAGAAATGGTGAAGGAACAAACAGCAAACAGTAAAGAGACAAAGAGACAAATGGCAACAAGGATATGAATGGGGAGGAACTCAAATGAAAACTGAAAATAAAGTGAAACCCAATAAGTGTTAAGTTATATTTTCAATGCATGATACAAGTCTTTATAGTCCAGACATTTTCCCAGGACTGTGTAGAAACATGTGGTCCTGTCAAAGGACATCACAAGGTCAAGATAAAGAATCATATGTATTTGTTAATGAATATTTCAAGTCTAAATGAAATACTGTCCCATCTGTGACTGATGTAACTGAGATAGAAAGATAACAGATGATAATGAGAATAAGAAAATAAAAGATCATGTCCAGACTTAGACTATGAATAGGACTGAAAAACAAACTGTCAATTGGACTCGGACTGATAAAATATGCACAGATTAAAATGGACTGATATCAAACCAACATGAGATACAATGGACTTCTTGAACATGATGAAAGGACCTATATGAGAACCTGAACTGATGCAAGAAATTGATCTATAAACATAGAGAGCATCAAGCTCCTATATCGCATAGAGATCATTTTCTTCTAACCTACATAGCACTTCAAGTACAATTTTGTTGTGCTTTTTTATATTGTTTGTTTTCATGAAAACCATGATATCATCAATGTTGATGACAACTGATGCTTTAAGATCAGCAAGAATGCTGTTCATCATGGTTTGATGCCGTGGAGGAGTTGGTGAGACTGAAGAACATTATGAGGGGTTTGAATGCTTCTCTATGGCATATGAATGTGGCTTTCCATTTATCTCCTTCCTTGATACAAACATTGTTGTATCCCCATCATAGGTTTATCTTGGTAAAGAGCTTGGCTCCTTTCAATTTGTCCATGAGTTGGGCCTCATGTCTTTACTACATAGAGGTGAGAGTTTACTCTAAGTCCACATGAATTACATATGTACCAGATTGAGTCCAGTATATGTCTGGTTTAGAATATAGTCCTGTGCCTATTGGACTGAGTTAGACAGCTATGCAATGAAACTAGACTACATTGGAAGCATATTACCATACTACCTACAAAGTCTGTTCAATACTCCCCTTTGCTAATTGCATGGGTGCATGTAAGTAGAATAGGAATAGCTCTAGGTTGTTTGATTGTTGGGATAGAAGACAAGTCCTAGTTGTGAATAGAATTTCTGGAACTTGATGCATCCTAGATTCTTCATGAACATGTCAGCCAGATTTTCAGATCTATCTATGAACTCAATTGTGACTTTTCCTTCACTAATGACTTCTCATATGTAGTGTAGTGGATGTCTATGTGTTTAGACTGAGATTCTATGATGGGGTTGGATGCCATGAAGATGGATCCTTGGTTATCTCTGGTGATGGGAATCAGATATAAGTTGTATCTGAGTTCACTTAGAAGAGTCTGGAGCCAAACAGTTTGTCTGGCACAGTTGCTTAGGGCCATGTACTCAGCTTTAGTAGAGGATAGGGCAATTGTATGTTAGGCATGTAACCCCCAACTGTTACAATCATATGCTTGCTCTACACTTTTTCCAACATTTACTCCTGTACACACCAGATCTTGGGTTTGAGTCCCGACTGGTGACTTTCTTTTGACTCATTGCTTCTTTCTGACATCCATATGATGAGTCATCAGGCCACTTACTCATTTCACTTGGTCATTGCTTCCTCATCAATGGCACCATTAGCACACCATTCAAACTTCGTATTGTACCATCGATTTATCATCATCTTACTAATTACAATTCGTCATCATGACAAATCCTTAGTTATCATCCCTTCCTACAGTATATATACCTCTGTCTTATAACCATGTATTCCTTAGCTTAGTCTTCTCGAATCATCTTCTCCTCGCTCCTAAGATCTCTGAGCTCAATCTCTACCTCACTGGTAGCAAGATCTCCTTGCCTTGGCTAGTAGACATCAACCATCATCTCTAGCACTCTCTGGACTTCACCAGAAGAGTGTTGTCTCGTCCTTACGACTTTGTCATACAGGAACCTCTACTATCACAAGTAGTCCCTCTACTATGTCCAGGACATTGCATCTCTTCGTGAGTACCTCCCTGGGGCACCCCTTGTCCACTTAGTCTATGAACCTTGAACAGTCGTAACACCAACTGAATATTCTGTTTGCTAGTTTTAGGTAGTAGCTGGTTTGTGACTGGGCCAAATCCGAATTTGTACATGCAGTAATGCTTAGACCAGATGATTCATCATAGACTAAGGTATAGTTTCTTGTTCTAATTAAGTATCAAAGAATGTATTTCACTTTATCTAGATGTTTTTTGAATGGATTGGCACAATGACAGGAAAGCATCATCATGGCATATGTAATGTTGGGTCAGATGCCAAGCATGATATATAGGAGTAACCCTATGATGGACTGAAAGTGGGATCTGAGCATTGCATTCACCAGTTTATTGTCTGGATGAGAGTAGTAGCCTTCTGGTAGGGAAGTTGGTGCTGGGCACACATTAGCCATGCTATACTGTTCAATGATCTTCTCCAGATATGTGAATTGATCTAGCAGGATCTTCTTGCCTCTATGGCAGATTCACATCCAGAGGAATTCCTTTGGAATACCAAAGTCCTAGCATTCCCACTTTTATATGAAGGCCTTCTTAATTTTATCAACGATCTTTTTACTTGGTCCACAGAAGAGGATATCATCGATGTAAACAATTGTGACTACCATGATAGTGCCCTTCTTCTGATATAGAAAAATTCCAGTATTGGATTTCAAACACTTGAATCTGAGTTTGATCATGGACTCATTTAGCTTATGCCACCAAGCCAGTCTGGCCTGTTTGAGTCTATATAGTGTTTAGTTTAAATATAGTACTTTGTGTTTTTGACTGGGAATGATGAAACCTTCTGGCTATTCCATATAAATCTCCTCATCAAGCTTTCCATGTAGATAGGCACTTCAGACATCTAGTCTGGAGATATACCAGTCTTCTAGTGCAGCCAGTGCTAGCATGAGCTAGACTGTTTCAAAATGGACTATAGGTAAAAATATTTGGTTGAAGTTGATTCCTTTAACCTGAGAGAAGCCTTTGGTCACCAGCCTGGCTTTTCGTTGTCTATTGGTTTTTATGTTGAAGACCCATCAGTTCTTAATAATTTTCTGGTTCTTAGGCTAGTCTACAAGTTCAAACACTTCTTTTAGTATGTCAAGTTTTTCTTGACAGGTGATATGCTAGGGAATTTGTTCATCCTGTGGAAGTGTAAATATGTCCTAGTATGACCATTCATGAGGTGGTCTCAGACTTGTAGAGGTTGTGTTTGCAATATGTGCTTCACAATTTGCCTTGCTTGGGATGTCTATGGAATTATCATTGTGGATTGCTTGGGAACATAGGAAGTGAATTAATCTTGCTCCCCCTTCCCAGACTATGTGTTCTACATCAGATTCTGAATTCATAGAGGATTGAGGTCTAGAGGAGTTGGGCATTGCTTCAGGAATAGGTTGGTTATTGCTAGGATGTAATGTCTTGCATTGGGACAGGGTGAGTATATCATTCCAGTGACTTTGATTTTCAATATCCTTTAGTTGGCTAAGGGGATGTTGACAGTCCCCATAGATGTTACCTAGTTGGAAGAGTGGACAGCGGATGTGCTCAGATCTGCAGGGTAGTGTAGGAGGAGCATCCAGTTGTTTTCATTGTTGTGGAGGTGTGAAGAGTGGTGGTGGGATATCTTCACCAAAGGTATTCAAGGATGAGTATTCTTGTCCTTTGAATTCATCAGGAGCATGTAGGGAAGGCATCCATGGTGGTGGTGCCCAGTTTTTGGGTTATTCCTTTCACTTTCTTGGATCATCTGGTTCATTCTCTGAAGAGAGTATCTGGTTTAGGGGCTATTTGGTGGTCCAAAATGTTGGAGGTATGATTGTGAATTTTGTTTGGCATTTTTTGCCAGGAACTTGTACAATATACAATGATGAAAGAACATCTTGTTAAATAGTGCATGAGCAGATGTGAACATGGGGTTTGTGACATACATGAAAATGCTGTTTTTATTGTTTCTGGGTATGACTCTGAGGTATGTCATCATCTCAGACTTGGCAGATAGCTTGTCCTTACAGATATCTGGTGAGAGATGCACATAGGCACCACAGCTGAAAACTTGTAAGTGACTGACATCTGATTGCTTCCCATGAATTAGTTCATATGGGATATGCCATCTGAGTTGCTGGATTGAAGTCTGGTTGTATATAGGTATCACATGAGAAGTTGCAAACTCCCAGAATGAAGGTAGAAGACATGCCTCATGATGCATGGACTCTACTTTATCCATTAAGGTATGCATTGGTCTTTCCACATGGTCATTTTGCTGTGGAATATGGGGTGTACTTTGATATATGTATATGCCATAGTCTCATAGTAGCTTATCAAAAGCTTCAGATTTGTATTCTTCCCCTGCATTGGACATCCATCCCTTTACTTTGGCATTGTATTGGGTGATTGCATATTTCAGAAAGTCCTTGGTAGCTTGTAATGCAGAATTTTTACTTTGCATATTTACTGTCCATGCAAAGGATGTGAAGTCATTGAAGAATATGATCATGTAGTGATGCTTCCAGTATGATGTTGTCGGAAAGAATTTTAAGTCTGAGTAAATTAACTCAAAAGATGATGATACATTCTTATTGTTGTCTGGATAGGATCAGTTTGGCATTTTACTGAGTGTATAGCCTAGACATGGAGCATTAGATTGTATTTCAGTGGTATCTGGGAAACTGTGTGTGTGTTGGCATATCTTGGATAGTACTTCATTTGAAGGGTGTCTGAATTGTTTATACATTTTTTTCATGTCCACTGTGGCAATGGTGGCATCAGCATGAGAGATGTATGATGCCTGGATAATGAATATCATATTATGGAAGTTTCATGATTTAAAGATTGCAACTGCGGTAGGTCTATTCCAGAAGGTAAGATTTTGTGAGTGTCCAGTGAGGGACCAGTCTGGATTGTGTTGCAAGAGCAATCTGACAGAGATAAGTCATCCAATTAGATTTGATATATGTAGGACTTGATCTAGCTATATAAGCTGCTCAGTTTCTTTGGGTAATGTCACCTGAAGGATAACCATTCCAGTTCTGATAGTATGTCCATTAGATGGCATAGCCATCATGACAGATATGTCAGTCTCATTTTCATGGTATTTCATGAAATCATTGATGCAATGCATGAAATGTTGTGATGCACCAGAATTGAGGATCCAGACATTTGTACCATTTAGTTTAGATAGCTCTTTATTATTGCAATATATATAATATGCAATCGAATCTGAGTAAAAACATGTATATTTTAACATAGCTACTAGCATATTTACTTGCTTAGCAGCTGTGAACAGCAATGGAAATAGAAATTGTGTTTTATCAGTGTCCAGATTCAATGCAGAAGGTGAAAGGACATGCCTTATATCAAAGTCCATTGTATCAATGTCTTCAGAGCATTCATCCATGAGATAATACTCATCTAAATACTCTGTTAGAAGAGAGTCATCCTTGGGTATCAGAGTGCTGAGGGAAACAGTGTCTTCCTCATCCTGATTAGAGAAGAGAGGAGAGAGTAATGAGATGTGCTCAGATAACCAAATGTGCTTGCTCTTGGGTTCACCAGACTTGTCGGACTTCATAACAGAGTAGTGTGAGTCAAGGATGGTACTTAGCATGAGTGGTGGGTTGCACGATTTAAACATATGGATGATCTTGGGAGTAGGTTAGACTTCCATGGAGTGTGCAAGGTTGAAGGTAGTGAGGGAGAGAGAGAAGAATGGGGGGCTGTATTGTGTAGCACTAGGCTAATGTGTGAGTTTGTGTGGTTCTAGTGTGGTAATGGTGGTGAGTGAAGCTATGTAGTTAGCCTTTTTATTCTTCTTTCACTTTTGAATATGCTTGATGTGCTTCTTTTTGTTCTCTGACTGGGGTTTGTCCTTGTTATCCCTTGAGGCTGAACCAGGCTGGTTATCAGACTACTGCTATGTAGTAAACAGAAGATCTTGGTCCTTGAACTTAACTGTGGAAATCTTCTTTGCAGATTCTTTTCTAGTGGATTGGGTGTCACTATGCTTTCTGGATGAGGTTTATTGCCAGTGCAGGATTGTAGCTTGCTTGATGGCAGAGACTGTTAGGGTAGTAGATTCAACTGAGGACAATCCAGATCTGGCATTGCTAGCTTTTTGGTTGAAGGTATGCACTATGAAGTTCATTTTCTTTGGCAGTTTTGCCAAAAGGATCATGGCCTTGACTTTGTTGGATAGGGGGTATATGAGGGTAATTAGTTGTATGAATTGTCCAATGATCCTTGAGATGACTGGGGCTAGAGATACATTACTGGGAATGGTTGCATTTAGTAGTGCTCAGAACTTTATGTAGATTCTACCTATACTAGGTTGCACATACTTGTCTCTTAGAGTGTTCCACATATCTGTAGTGGATAGGTATGCTACTAGGGATTGGCAGATCAGGAAGGTGACACAGAGTTTGATGAATCCCATTGCTTTCATGTTGTCGATCTTTTAGTTCAGGGATCTCAAGATGTCATCATTGTCTTCTAATGTTAAGTCTGGTTTAGCTTCAATGATAGCACTCCACCTATCTTTAGCTTGGAGGAAAGTTTGCATCTTCAATGCCCAGGTGGTGTAGTTCAAGCCATCAAACATACAAATGAAGTTGGCTAGTTGGGAGGTCATGTTTGTAGAGTTTACAAAAATTGCATTTTAGTAGACTGGAATAACTTTAGTTTAAAATGGATGGGCATGGGTTCATCCTATGTAGCTCTCTACATGACCTGGACTTTACAGCAGGAAAGCTTTGCTGTTGGTGAGATTACATCACCAAGTTCTTGGACTGATGGAATTTTTCTCATCATTGGTGGAAAGACATCACTGTGTCTGATCATGAAGATGGGATATACATTGCCCAAGTTGTTTCTATCGCAGTCAGAATGTAACATCGACTGGGTGCAGACTATTGAACAAACTAAGTAGATAGTAGTAGATACAACTCCAAGAAGTCTGTTCACAGTCTGAAATAGTCTGACTTATATCCATAGCTATCCACCATAGTCTAAGTCCAGTTACAGTCTGGACCAAACCTGGATCTATATGTAATCTGATTGGACATAGAATAGACCCTCACCTACTATGTGAGAGGACATGAAGAGTGCATATTGCTTACTCCATTAGCTATATGTAAATCACATATATACCAGAAACTAGATTCCTAATGTAATAAGGCAGATAGACGTCCCCCAGATGTTTTCCTTCACACAATTGCTTGTGCTCAACAACTTAAAATGAGTTTGGGGAGCTTCTCTTGCATCACATATTGTATGCTCAACAGGTTATGAGCCTTGGGTGGCATTATGATGCCAGGATGTCATCATCCTGCCCATCTTGAGTCCCCACCTCAATTTTTGAGTCAAACCTGGTCAATGTCCCATCCCAACCACAATAATTTGCACCCAGTTGATGTACCATTCCAACCATAGCGACTTGAACCTGATCAATGTGCCATCCTGACCATAGCAGTAATTTACATCTGGTTAATGACCCATCCCAACCTTAGCATTAAAACTTGGTCAATGCCCTCATTCCATCAATAATAAAATTAAGTCCGGATGATATCTTTCCATCCATGAACCACTATAAGAACTTGGCAAAGTCATCTTGCCAAAAATGGAGTCCTCTCTGTCAGTTTAAACACTAGGTGATGTGAAATTCACCCACACCTCTCCAGACTTGGTGAGACCATTCCACCATTGATGATTGATTAAATCTTGTCAATTCCTGAGTGAAGTTCTTACCCACTCATACTCCTTTTCACCATTGACAATTGGTTCATTCTCATCAGTCTAACTGTTCATCTAAGGTTGTAGTTGTGGCTCAACAAGGTAGTCTCCCAAGAAGGTACTCATGAAGAGATGCAATATCCTGGATGTTACATAGGACATCTTTCTACATTCAAGAGTGCTTGAGAAAGAGACTAGCATGAGGACCTCATGAAGAGTCACACACTACCACTGGTCTCAGGATAGGGAAATCAAATAGTCAAAGATTATCAAGCTACTACTGGAGTAGCAAGCAAGGTGTTCAATGGAGGACTAAGAGAGATGCTCTTAGGACAATGATCGACATATATTGCATAGATTGAAAGTGAGGAATACAAGACTTGTCTGGGTATAAGTACTAGATGATGACTAAGCATGAAAAGCTATAGAATCATCTAGAAACTGGAGGAAAGGGGAAGATGTAGCTGATATAAGAGAATCAGCTAGAGGAGATATGAGTCTGTATAGAATAAATCTTCTAGCTCAACATACCTTCATCAGTATAGAAGGGAACAGAATTAGATAGACTGATGAAGGTTAATTAGATATGATCCTGTCATATAGAACAGAAGAGTCAGAAGGTGAAAGATAGGATAAATGGGTCACAAGAGAGTTAGATCCCAAAAAGCAGGGCCAAGAGTGAGAAGCAAGTACTTATAGAGAAATGTAGGTCTGCCATGCCATCGTGCGATGACAAATGGTAAGAAGAAACATGCATTGGTATAATTATGAAATCATAACATTACCCCCTTCATATACATACTTGAACCCCTGGTTTAAGCACCAAGTCTGTCATGGACGATACTTCCTGTAAAAGTAAAGGCTACCTTGTCTGGGGATAGAATTTCAAAAGGACAATCTCAGGCGATGTGTCCAGGCTGATGACATGTTTCACAGATGCATCCCAGGTAGTATCTGGAGGTATGTCCCCAACAGAGACAAAGATCACATTTCATGGATAGGCATGAGATATGGGCATACCCAGAGGCAAATATGTGGCAGCTGGAACACTGATAATAAGAGCAGTCCTCTCTAAAATGACCATTCTCATGGCAGTGAAAACACTCAATGGAGGCAGTGGCATGTTAGTGGCGTAATGGTGATGGAAGAGAGCAGGTGGGTGCAGAGAGGACCTGTTTGCTATCAGGGAGCCAAAAATAATAACTGTATACCAACTCCAGAGCATCTTTGTCAGGATCCCCTTCATTGGGAACTGGGAAAGGGTCATCAATAGTGAGAGTGGGTGGTCAGGATGAAATTCTATTGGCCAAGGGTTGGGTGGAAGTGATGGGTGCTGGAATGGGTAAAGGGGATCACCAGAAAAGGATTTGTTTGAGTTTAAAATAATATTCACATCGTTTCTCCAGAGTCATGGCTAGATAGATGGAATGGAAGGTGGGGCCAATGATAGAGGGCTTGATATACCAGATGTAGTTGTGGAGTCCATAGGTGTGGAGAGCGAGGAGGATTTGGTGAATGGTATAACTGAGGGAAAGGTTCCTGGAAAAGGCAAATGGTGGGGGTATGTCTGACGAAGAAGTAGCTGTCTGTAGATGTTGAAGGCGAACAAGGTCACGAAATATACGAACAAGGCATTGAGCCAAAAGATCTTTTTCATAAAGGGGGAGTTGAGAGAGGTTGACAAAACAGGCCAGGTTCTCAAGAACAACTATATAAAGCAAAAGAGCATGTTCCTGGGGGAGGATTTGGGTGTCGACAATGTGGGTTTCAAGGAATGAATTAAAGGCAGGGGAAGACTGAACAGAGGACAAGGATGACATTGGTGAAGAGTTGGGGGTACTTTTCTTTGGGTCTTGGGACTGCTTCAAGGCGATACTCACAAAGAGACTGACTTCTCAAAGAGTTTGCTTGAGAGGAAGTGCTAGGAGGAGTGAAACTGATGACTATTCCAATGGCTATGAGAAGTATAATGAAAACAACAACAGAGACACTGATGATGAAGTAGGCTTCAAGTTGTTGGGCACTTTCAGTGGGGGATTTTTGATGATGAGGAGTGAGAGTTTGTGGAGTTTGAGGCATGTCTGAGTTATTTAAAGGGAATGGGACTTTTTGTAGGAGTGGAGGATAGACTGGGTGTGTTTCAGATTTGATTCAGGTTCCCAGGTATTCTCCAATGATGGATATCCCTTCCATGCAGTTAGGTACTGGCAATGGTTACCAGTCCCTCTGTGACTGATGATCCAATCAACTTCATATACTTCTTCAGTCCCAATCAGGTTCAGTGGTAGTCAGGAGAAGTTAGGACTGTGGGTAGCTGTCTCCTGATAGGATGATAAAAGAGATGCATGAAACACATCATGAATCTTCCATGTTGCTGGGAGACAAAGGCAGTAGGTAAGGGATGATAGGACCTGAGTGATTTCAAATGGTCCATGTTGTCTGGGAGCAAGTTTTCTAGAGGGGTAGGGAAGGCAGAGATGAGTGGCTTCCAGCCAAACCCTATTACCAACTTTCTTGGGAATGAATTGTTAGGTAACATGTTGTTGCATTGCTAAACAGGCTAAGTCATATGCTACAAGGGCTTTTTTTCAGGTGTCATCTAGATGGGGAAGGCATTGTTCTAGAGCAGGGAAAAACATTTTGCCTAAGGGAGGGCAGGATCGGGGTTCATAGCCCATTATAAGAGAAAAGAGAGAAGTCTTGGTAAAGCTATGGACGACAGAGTTATGATGGAACACAGCAGTAGTCAGGAATTCAGCCCATTTGTGAGGGTCGTGGGCACAGAAGATACAGAGATATGTTTCTAATTCCTGGTTTGATCATTCAATTTGTCCATCTATTAGGGGGTGATATGTGGTGGAGAGTTTCACATCATAGTGAAGTAATCTGGTGAGTTCTCTGGCAAATGTGGATGCAAATTGAGGGCCTTTGTCCAAGATGACTGAGTCATGTAAGCCAAATCTTTTGAACACATGGTGGAAAAAGAGCTTAGCAATTCCTGCTGTATCGATGGTTTTGTAACAAGAGCAGAGAATTATCTCCTTTGTAAGGCCATGGTTGACCACAACCATGATGGAATCAAACCCCTGGGATGGGAGGAGATCTGTGATGAGATCAATGGAGATCTGGTGGAATGGAAGGGTGGTAGACAATTTGATGGGGTGAAGTGGGGGGATGCTTGAATGAGTGTTGACTTTATTTTGTTGGCATGTGGCACAGCCAGTGACAAAAGAATTGACAAAGGTAGCGAGACCAGGCTACCAGAAGTCATGCTCCAGGAGAGCTTTGGTATGAAAATGGCCAGCATGGCCAGTGGTGGATAACTTATGGATGGAGGACACCAGGGTATAATGAGTTTCAGGGGGAATGTAGAGACAATTTTTGAAGTATAGATGGCCATTGTCATACATCCAATCATGAATAGTAGAATGAGGGAGAAGGGATGAACTCTCAGTGAGAGAGTGAATGGCTCTGAGGACAAATGGATTAGAGGCCGATGAGATCTAGATATGTTGGGCTAAGGTGAGATCAAGGGTATTGATAATGATAGGTTCAGGACATATGGATATCTGAACATTGTCAAAGGAGATGTCAATGAGGTCTTTACAGGATAGGGCATCTGCTAGGGCCATCTTGGAGCCAGGGGTGATTTGCCAAATGAGAGGGAAATCCTGTAGAAAAGGGCTTAACAAGCTTGATGACATGAGAGTTTACAAGGGTCTCGGATGAATGACAAGTTCTTGTGGTCAGTGATGATGATAACATCATGAGAGGCACCCTGAAGGTATTGGTGCCATTCTTGTAGAGCTAGAATAACTGCCAGAAGTTCTCGATCATAGATTTCATAGTTTCACTCAGCTGGAGTAAAGGTTTTTGAGAAGTGGGTGCATAGGTGGAGATCTCCATTAGTATCCAACTGTATGAGGACTACTCCTACAGCAATGAGTGATGTATTGGTCATGAGAGTAAAAGGTTTTGAGGTATTTGGGATGTGAAGAATGGGGGCAAATGAGAATATTGACTTTAACTTATCAAAAGCAGTTTGTTATAATGATGTCCAATTCCAAGTTTCAGTCTTCTAAGTAAGGAGGTTTAAGAAGGCAACGATATGAGAGAAGTTGGGGATGAATTTACAGTAGAAGTTTGTGAAACCCATAAATGAGTGTACTCCTTTTACTGTAGTAGAGGGTTTCCAGTCTTGGATAGCCTTCAGCTTAATGGTGTCCATTTCTATTTGTCCATTACCAATGATCATGCCCAGGAACTCCATTTTGGGGACATCAAAGAGATATTTCGATAGTTTTATGGAGAGCCCATGTTCTCTGAGGCATTAAAGAACTCAATGTGTCCTCTTATGATGGAGTTTGAGGTCATTTTTAGTGTGGATGCTGAGATTGTCCATATAGATCTTGAGCCATTTCTCTGCTATCATGTCGGCAAAGATATGGTTCATGAAAGCTTGGAAAGTGGGAGAAGCATTGCAAAAACCAAAGAACATGATGGTGGGTTTGAAAAGACCAAGGGGGGTGATGAAGGCTACTTTCCACTGGTCTTCTTCTCGAATGCAGATGTTGTTGTATCCCAATTGAATATTGAATTTTGTAAAGAGGGTGAAGTCCTTCATGTCGTCAATGAGTTCAGAAACGAGAGGAAGAGGATATGCATTCCAAACTGTGTGGGCATTTAAATATCAGTAGTCTTGACATGGGTGAAGGGATCCATCTTTCTTTAGTACAAAAAAGAAGGGGAAGGCTTGGGGGGATTTCGAGGGAATGATGCAACTGGTTTTCAAATGTTCTTCAACAAAGGCTTTACATGCTTCTTGTTCTGCTGGGTTTAAGATGTATGCTTTGGTGATTTTAGAGGTAAAGGAAGGACAAAGTTTTATGGTATGATTGTAGAGACAGTGGGAAGATAGTTGACTGTGTAGTTTTTCTGAGAAGACATCTTCATAGTCTCTACACCAGGATGGAAGTTGTTGTTCATTAATGCCCACCTCTTGGGCCAGTTGAGTGGAGATGGTGATCTTGTTTATCATTTCTTCGAATGTCTGAGGGAGGTACTCATGAAAAGACACCATCAATTCCTCAGTCCATCATTTCCATTTAGTGTTACACAGGACGTCTTTCAACGTCCGAGAGCGTTCAGGGAGAACTAGCGCGAGGACCTCACGAAGAGTCACACACTACTACTAGTCTCTAATAGTGAAGATCGAGGAGTTATAGTCGGTCTGACTGTCAAGCAGACGATGAGCAGGGCACTTGGTCGAGGACTAAGAGAATCGCTCTTAGGACGATGATCAACGTGAATTGCGTAGATCGAAAGTAAGGAGTTACATGACTTGGAAGGGTATAA